>JABUQX010022040.1:0-2500 GCA_015478945.1 Trachelipus rathkii
AAGATACATATGACGGGCTAATCCAGACGCTGGACCAATATATATTATATATTTATATATATATATATATATATTATATATATATATATATATATATATATATATATATATAATATATATATATAATAGTATATATATATATATTATAATATATATATAGTGATGCAGGTAACATCCGCATCCGCATCCGCGCGGAGCATCCGCACATTTCTAAAGATCCGCATCCGCATCCGCGCTTTGCCCTGCGGATGTTGCGCGGATGTTTATTGTCGAGATTTGATAAAGAATTTTATAATAAAAATACTTAAGATGAATCTGAAAAAGAAAATGAAAATGTAAATGAGTTGAAGGCAATTCAAAAACGGCTTGATATTCCATATCTTAATGTTATCAAAGACATTCCTACTCGCTGGAATAGTACACTTCATATGATGGAAAGAAGTATTGCTCAAAGAACTTCTTGCTTCGTACGCCAGTTCGTATTCCAAAGTTAACAATCTTATTAATTTGGAAAATGACATCATATCACACTGCATTAAGCTACTGAAACCATTTGAAGAAACTACCAACTACTCTTATGTAATACCATTAATCTCAACGCTAAGGAAGCATTTTAAACCATCTTCAAATGAAAATGATGACGGTTTAAAAAGAATGAAAGATGTAATTAAACTAAAGGTAGAAAAACGCTTTGGTTCTGTGGAAATTAATGACCTTCATACTATTGCAACTTACTTAGAATCCCGTTATAAAGGAAGTTTTTTTTTTGGAACGCATATATAGAACAAAGTAAATCGTTACTGTGTTGCAGTTGAAAAACTTCAATCCGAACAGTCTATTAATTCGCCACCCATTAAAAGGAAAAAAAAATCTACAGAACCAACACCTTCCAAGTTAATCAATAACAGATTCTCTGGAAGAATTTCTACAGTACAGTAGTGATGAAGAAACACGCATTACTAAAAGATGTAGTGCAAATGATTAAAACTATCACCAAGAAAAAACTAGATTCAAATGAGTCATCCAATCAGGTTGGTTGGAAAGTAATCAAAATGTTACCCATTGCACGCTTGAGTAAACTAGCAAGAAAAACTTCAATCCGAACAGTCTATTAACTTAGCCATCCATTAAAAGGAAAAAAATGAAATATACAGGAACCAACATCTTCTACAAGTAAATCAATAACAGATTCACTGGAAGAATTTCTACAGTCCAGTAGTGATGAAGACACACACGCATTATCAAAATGTAGTGCAAATGAGTGAAAACTATCACCAAGAAAAACGGCTAGATACAAATGATGATGACGATCCTATCAGTTGGTGGATTGTTAATTAAGCAAAATGCAAAATGTTTACCCACACGCTTAGGTAAACTTGCAAGGAAATACCTGGCTGTCCTAAAACTAGTGTTCCAAGTGAGAGAGTATTTAGCAATGCTGAGCTAATATATATGATGAAAGAGAACAGACTCTCGAGGAAAAGGCAGAAAGGCGAAGAAATATTGAGATCTCTCAGCGCAACGCTTCCCATATTGAATTTCAATACAGTGCAAAAAGTATATAATCCATTTAAAATCTCTTTCATTTAAGGTCGGGTTAGGGAAAGAGGTTGATGGGGTCCATTTGAGTTGTGTCCCCGTCCCGCTGGTAACAATTATATTAATAGATTGTGGCTAAAACTCGTATATATATATATATTATATATATATATATATATATAAATTATATATATAATATATATATATATATAAATGATATATATATATATATATATATATATATATATTAATATATATATAATATATATGTGTGAAAACTCTATATATATATATATATATATATATATATTAAACATCCGCATCCGCATCCGCGGATGTTAAAATCAAACATCCGCATCCGCGGATGCGAAAAAAATGACATCTGCAGCATCACTAATATATATATATATATATATATATATATATATATATATATATATATATATATATATATATATATATATATATATATATATATATATATATATATATATATATATATATTATTTTATTTATTTATTTTGTTGATAAACGATATCAGAGAAATCTTCAACGTTATCTAGGAACGTTCACATGGAAATATCATATAGATCAACTTAAAAAAGACCCAAACATGGATCTCCTTTAGCTATATTTATATTTATAGGGGGCTGGAGCCGTTGGGGGACAGAGGGGAGGACGAAGTCCCCCTGTCGTCCACCTATAGGCCGACCAGCACCCGACTCTTTCCATCTTTGCTATTATTTATTTATTTACCCTCGGGGTACTCTTTAGTTAAAAAAAAATTATTTCTTTTAAATAAAGAATTTTTTTTATTTTTTATTTTATCAAAAACTAATGTTTTGCCTTTTAAGTTTAGTTAAGTACTATAAACATTACAGATCAAATCGTCATTGCCGAAGAGTGGGCGATCTGAGATTTTTTGAACTTATTGCATCTTAAATAGTATTTGTTATTTATT
>JABUQX010022040.1:7500-10000 GCA_015478945.1 Trachelipus rathkii
TATATAAAACCTATAATATATATATAAATATATTATTATATTATATATATATATAAATAATATATATATTATAATTATATATATATACTATCTGTATTATATATATATATATAAATATATTATTCATATATATATATATATGGTCAACCTCCCGAAAGCATCATGCATGTAACTAAAAAACTATAACAGCTACAGGAAAATAAATAACAGTTTATTAATCAGGAGACATTTTTATTCATGAAATTTAAAAAAAAAAATAACGCTTTTGAAAAATTTAAAATAGTTAAAAATGTGGAAAAACTTGTATGATATTACCGTTTTCTGAGAAAACGAAGAAGCTCGAGTAGTTCGAGTGAGCACGCAAAGGTGCCAAATGTTGAATTTTTTTTTTTTTTTAATTAAAAAATATCCCACGGGTAAACAAGAAAGATGGATAGAGTCGGGGTTTCTCGGCCTACCGGGGGACGATGGGGGGACTTCGTCCCCCCTCTGTCCCTCCGTCGGCTCGAACCCCCTAAAAAGGATATAAAAAGAAAAAATAACATTTTCTCCAAAGCGTAAAATTAAAATACTGTTTGGCAACTCTTGCTATCGTGAAGTAATGCAGGGATTCAAGGTCAATCACACTGTATGCTTGCCACATCTAAGATTATACTAGTATTTAGGTGTTATTAATAAATATTAGAATAAAATTGATTTTTTTTTTTAAGTTTCATCGATGAAAATTACTTCCTAAAATCAAAAATGTTATTTTTTTTTTCCTGTAGCTGTTATAATTTTTTAGTTACATGCATGATGCTTCGGGAGGCTGGCCTATTTTTTTTATATAAAATGTATAAGATATATATATATAATATATATATTATATATTATATATAATAATATATATATATATATATTTATAATGTATGATAAATATATATATATATATATATATATATAATATATATATATATATATATATATATATATATATATATATATATATATATATATATATATATATATAATATTAATAATATTATATATATATAATTATAACTATATATATATATATATATATATATTATAATATATATATATTATATATATATATAATATATCATATAATATATATATATATATATATTATTATATATATTATATATATATATATATATATATATATTTATATATATATATATATAATATATTATGATTCATCGATCTCAAACTCGCAGTGAATTTTAAAAAAATGATTGTTAAATATAAACAAAAATAAAAATGATGAAAAGAAATATAAAACTATAAATGAATAGCTATGTAGAAAACTAAATAAAAATAAACTAATTTTACCTCTTTTCACTTCTGATAGCAACACTGAAGTAAAATTATAACACTGGCCAACAAAGATTTTGCGGCAAAACATTTGAAGGTCATTTTATATATACTTTTGCCCTGATTCCGAATATGAACTCCGTTTCCTAAATTGGCTCTAGTTTTTGAGATATATACAGGGTGGTCACAAAAAATACATTAATAACAACAATTTATGTTAGGTTGTAACGTAATTCACAAAAAAATAAAAAACACGAAAGATATATATCAAATTGTTAATGAGTAGGTAAATAAAATGCTAATAAGTCAAAACATTCAATTCAGTACAATGAAATCACAATTAATGCATTACAAATCGCTGTCTATATGATTGTCTTCTGTGTTGCAGATGCGGACAATCACGTTGAAAGCTCCAACAATAGTCTGCCATCATGTGTGTATCCCATCTTCCTTGGTATCTTTTTTCCATCACCTTGATATCTTGGTGGAACCTCTCCCATTGTTCCTCACTGTGACATCCTAGATTATCCGGAAACCGATCTAAGTGACTATGTAGAAAGTGAACTTTTATGCTCATATTAGCATTCAATTTTGAAGTCTGAAAGCATTTTCTGTACGAGTTCTACATAGTTGGCAGATTTATTGTTGCCCAAAAAGTTCTGAACAACCAAGACAAAACTTTTCCAGGCAGATGCTTCAATATCAGTCATTTAATTTATGGACAAAACTTTTCCAGGCAGATGCTTCAATATCAGTCATGGAATTTATGAAATTGTCATCCTTGATGATTTTGGCGAATTTGAGGGCCGCTAAAGATTCCAGCTTTGAGTTTCTCCATACTCAACCCTGGAAAAAAATATGCAAATATATTTGAAACATTCACCATCTTTGTCTAGGGCCCCTAACAAATTGCCTTCATTCAGTCCTAGTTTGTGTTGGAGTGGTGAAAAAGAATTTTTCCCCTGTTCAACCAGTGGTTCGTTAATGATATTTGATGCCCCTACAGTCATATTTTCCCTAGCAGGCCATACAACTTTTTCCCAGTGGTCTTCTTTAGCCCTACTATCCCATAAGCATATGAAACAAGGGTACTTAGTATATCCGCTTTGCTGCCAAGTAAGATGTTGACCATCTTCAAATCAACGCATATAGACCACTGGTGTTCATTATATCTAAGCTTCTG
>JABUQX010022040.1:15000-22500 GCA_015478945.1 Trachelipus rathkii
ACCCATATTTGGAACTTTCATTTATATATATATAATATATATATAATATCATATTATATAATATATATAATATATAATAATATATATATATATATATTATATATATATATATATATATATATATATATATAGTATATAATATATATATATTATTTATATATATACATATATATATATATAATAATATTATATTATATATATTATATATATTATATATATATAATATATACATATATATATATATTATATATATATATATATATATATACATATATTTATATATATATTATATATATATCTTATACAGATATAAATATATAATAATAATATATATATAATATATATATATATAGTATATATATATATATATATATATATCATATATATTATATATATATAATATATATATAATATATATATATATCAGTTGCGGTACCTTGAAGATTACTATCTGGGTAGGATTGATTGAATATAATTATATATATATTTAGTGTTGGCCGAACACCGGATTTTTGCGCACCGCACCGGGAGGTTGTGCACCAAAACCGCACCGCATAACCCGTCATCATATCGCACCGCAGCTACACCACACCGGCCTTTTTGCAGTGGCGCACCGCACCGCAGCCGCAAACGAGAGCCGAACCACCGTGCACGCGCACGCACCGCACCGAAAAATTTGGCACGAGCACGCACTCGCACCGCACCGACATATAACTATATATATATATATATATTATATATATATATATATATATTATATATTTATAAATTAATTTTATATAAACTATATATATATATATATATATTATATTAATATATATAATATATATATATATTCATATAATCAAAGGGAAGAAGTATCGCTCCTGAAGCGATGAGATTACGCACAATTGTCATAATATGGAGTCTTAGAGTACATCCTTGGAACTCCAGTGCCCAATGGTTCTTCCCTTTTGTACTCATATCCACATTCTTCTTTCACGGGAGTAGACTCCGAATCACAAACCATAAAAATCAAATTACAGACAATAACCATCTCATATAAAATAAATAATAAAAAAATGGTATAAAATGGCAGCCAAGCGATTAGTCTCGGAGAAGCCTATAAGGGTGGCTCCTCATCACCCTCCCATCTTACAAATTAAAGCCATCTGATTGACTACCGGTGATGGAGTTGGTGCCGTCACGGAATTGCCGGCCTATTTTGATGTACGGTCCCCTTTCTTCAAAAATTTCTACAACGGTCCCGTTTTAAATCTAATTTTCATTTTGTTGAACATCACCTTCCTTCTAAACCTCATCTCTTATTCCTAACCGAAACTTAGGTTTTTGAGCGTTCTGACGTCAAGCTCTACTCTGTTGACTCCTACTATTTCTTCCCTCAAATTTTAGCTAAAGGCAGTTGTGCCAATGTGTGCAATGATGTTTGCTCCCGTGTCTTTGATTTGGAAGTTTTCCGAATATTCTACCTAATGGCTCAAGCTACCTGTCATAATAAATTACAACACATTCTCTCTCTTCTTCACATTTTTCTGAAATCAATCATTCTTGGTTTAGCTCAACGTTCACCAGGGCCAATTGCTTTCCTCTAATTCTCAAGATAAAGTTGATGAACTTGCTACGACTTTTCTATCCAGAATTACCTCGAGCAGTTAATGCAGCTCCCTACTCGTATCTCTGATCGTCTTTGAAGATGAACCCAACATTCTAGACCTTTTCCATAATCTCTAATTCTTATCTTTCTTCTGTTAAATTCTTTCCTCTTCTGGGGTTTCTCCGATCACTCTCATATATCTGTATTTCTGCGTCTATCGCTTTCAAGTCGTCTTCCGCAGGAAAGACCCCCGCCTACGACGAGAAAACGTTTTTGGCACTTCGGTACTTAGCTAAGCTCATGTCGGACTTTTGCGGTCGTACTTTCTTAGATTTTCATGGAATGATTACCAGCTTCCGTGAAATGGGTCTCTCTCGAGTGTGCAAAGCACGAGCAAGATTCTCTCTGGCATGGCGGCGTGCACCCTATGATCTTTACCTTCAACTAAACCTATAACCTGGTTAATCTCTTCTTGTTCTCTGTGCTATTAGCGGCAGGAACGCTTCCTTTAGGAATTACTGTCATCTTAAATTCTAGAAATCTTTGCAACTTAATTTCATCCCAAAATCGTTGGCAAAATTATTCTCATGACACTAAAAAATTTCTTTCTTCTCAGTAGAAATGCAATAATCTTACTGGCTCCTCTTCCTAATGTCTTTCTGACTTTTCAAAAAATATTACTCTTAAACTTTGCTTTTTTCCTCTTGCCCTTGTTTTTACGTTATTTTTCCGTACTTATCTATGAACTGGCCGTTTTAACCTTTCCACTAAAGCCTGAACTACTTTGCTCAACCTTCTTGCTAATTCCCAGCCTAGACGAGTTCCACTGCTTATTCCTTCTTCACCACCTCACTTCCAACATATATAGTGCTAATATTTGTAATTTCTCAAAGGTGTTATTTCTGCTTTTTTCAGAGCTTAACACCAAGAAAGTGTACCTGTTTCTGATGGTATTCCTCCTATAGTTCTCAAAACTTGTGGCTTTCAGCTTGCATTCTACTTGTTAAATTATTCCGTCTCTGTCTTTTTACTTTGGCCTTTTTTTTCTTGCTGGAAAGGTGCTCCTGTACAAAAAAAAAGGAACCAATCTACCCTCCAACTATCGCCAAATCTCTCTAACTTCTGTTCATTCTATAGTTTTCGAATCTATCGTAGCAGGAGGATTTGAAAACATCTCAATTTTTCTAATCTTTTTCTCTGCTCGCCAGTACGGCCGTCGTAAGAAGCGCCCTACTGCGCCATGCTTCCTTTGCTGGTCTTTCCTGTTTCTTTGGTCCTCTTTCATTCAGAAGTTTTGAAAAGAAATGCTACCACTCATCCATAAAAACATGAATAGTGGTGTTTCCTCATGGGCCTGTTTTCCCCTAACTTTCTTTTCTACTTTTTATAAAGACCTCTCTCTATGCTTCATCACATAATTCACGTCCTAATGCGACGATTTCACCGCTTCATACTCCCTCATTTTGGGATAGACGTCCTTTTTCTCAACAAACAATTTTAGCTACGCTAAGGGACCATGGTTCAACTAGCATCTGATCTTTTTCGAATTTCTAATTGAGGCATTTGAGAAACAAGGTGTTTTCAATTACTCAAAGCTCAGCTCCTCCATCTTTCCAACTCCTTCTAATTGTTCTAAGTCTACATATCTTCTTTGAATCACGTAACTCAAGCCTTCGTCTGTCTTAATATTCTTGGTGTTGTTCATTTTTCTCGTGACCCCTTTAAACTGGAAGTTTCATATTACGTCTCTTTTTAAACAAGCTTCTAAAAGGGTGGGTGTTGTAGGCGTATTCAGAAATTTCTTACACCCCCTCAAAAGTGTTTGATCTTTATTAGGGTCTGTCGTTCGCCCTGTGTAGAGTATGGCCTGCCCTCCTACGCAATCTGGAGTGATCCACTTAACCTGCTCCTCAATCAATGGTTGAGTCTATGGCTTTTCGTCTTTATCAATTCGAATGTGTTGCGCTTCACTCTCTTTTATTTCATCGTTTATTATATACGGAATTTGCTCTTCTGAAGCTCTCAATCACATACCTCCTCCATTGAGAATGGGTTCTTAGCGAGTTGCGACCCCACCTTTCTACATCCAGTTCATATTTCTCTTATGCGTCAATCTTTACATGTAACTCTCGGGATACGGTCTGGAACATACTCTCCCGTTATCTATTTTCCCACTAACCTTATAAACTACTTTGCTTATGCAGTACTTTAATAACAACGGTACGATATCTTTAATTTTGTAAATCACAAAAAAGCTAAAAATTTTTGTTTTATTTTTTTCTTGAGAAAAGGTGTAAAGAATATATATTATAATATATATATATATATATATATATTATAATATTATATATATATATATATATATATATATATATATATATAGTGATATATATATATGATCATAATATATATAATATATATATATATAATATATATATATATTATATATATATATATATATATATTATATATATATATATGTATATATATATATATATAATATTATATATATATATATATATATATATATATGATAATATATATATATCATATATATAATAATATATATATTATATATATATATATAATATAATAATATATATTATAATATATATATATAATTTATATTATTAAAATAATTATGTAATTTAATAGTTATATATAAATTAATATCCGTGTATTAGTGATGACAGGTAACATCCGCATCCGCACTTTATTAAAGATCCCGCAATCCGCATTCCGCATCCGCGCTTGCCCTGCGGATGTTGGGCGGATATTTATTGTCGAGATTTGATAAGAATTTTATATATAAAAATATTAACGATGAATCTGAAAATGAAAATGATTTGAAGGCAATTCAAAAACCGCTTGATATTCCATATCTTAATGTTATGCAAAGACGGTTCCTAGCTCGCTGTAATAGACACTTCATATGGTGGAAAGAATGGGTAATTGCTTCAAAGAAACCTTTGCTTTGAACTCGGTTCGTAATTCCAAGGTTGAACATTCTCTAATGTGGAAAATGACATTGCATTAGCTATTGAAACATTTGAAGGATTAGCCGAAAAAATCTGCGCCTTCTACACAGCCTTCTTCTCCGATGTAATACCATTATCTCAAACGCTCTAAAAAGGAAGCTATTTTGAGACCATCTTCAAAATGAATAAAGTAAAGATTTAAGAAGATGAAAGAGGCTATAAACTAAAGCTAAGAAAAATCGCTTTGGTTCTGTGGAATATTAACGGCTTCATGACTATTGCAACTGTACTTACTTAGATCCCCGTTATAAAGGCTAGTTTTTTTTGTAACACAATATTAGAACAAGTTATACGTCACTTTGGGTGTTGCAGTTAAAGAAAATTTCAATCGAACAGTCTATTTAATTGCCATCCCCTTTTAAGAAAAAAAACGAAATCTACAGAACTAACACCTTCTACAAGTAAATCAATACAGATTTATTTAGGTGGGATGGTTTAAACCATTTGGTTTAAACCATTGGGTTTAAACCAATCGGTTATAAACCACATAAAAAACGCAATGTTTAAACCATAAAAAAAAACCATGCATAAAATTATTTTACGAAAAAATTTATATTATTAATGATCTTTAGCATGTTGATATGGTTTTCTCAATATTTCAATCGAGAGTAGCTGAAAGGCAATAAAAATTTTTCTGATTTGTTATGTGAGAATGAATATATTATATATATTATATATATTTATATATTAGTATATAAAAATATAAGTATAATATATATATTATATATATATATTTATATTATATATATATATATATATATAGTACCGTAATATTATATATATATATGATATATAGAGTACTGATAATAATAGTAATATTATTATATATATAAATATATATATATAATATATATATATATAATATATAATATATATATATATATGTTGTAAAATTTAACATGTTTAAACACTGGATTCTTGTTTCGAACGCTTCGGTAGAATTTCATTATTTCTACCACATTGAATGCACATTTCAAAAGTTTATAATAAAACTCATATGTGGTGTGTGAGGATTTGTGGAAAATGTGGCATCGTATCGCAGGGGATTTTC
This sequence comes from Trachelipus rathkii, assembly GCA_015478945.1. Classification (NCBI taxonomy): domain Eukaryota; kingdom Metazoa; phylum Arthropoda; class Malacostraca; order Isopoda; family Trachelipodidae; genus Trachelipus; species Trachelipus rathkii. The sequence goes on from JABUQX010022040.1 coordinate 20,684, forward strand.
TTTTTGCGTCATTATCATCTGTCCCTTTAAAGAGAGTTCAAATATAAAGTGAGCATTTTTTCGTCATATCGCCATTGGCCATTAGTTATATTGTTTTGGTGTATTTGCAATATAGTAATCTTTTTGGGGGTAAAAATAAAAAAGTAAGAAACTTTTTCTGTTTTATAGAGTTTATTATATTTATAAGTATACCCTCTATTTTTACTCTATGATTTGTATTGTAAAAGTCAAAAAATTAGCAAATAATTTTATACCAGTTTACAGTTATCAAGAAATTTGAAGTGAGAGAATCTAAAGAAATTTAATTAAAGGAAATTTTAAAATATGTGTTAGCACTTGTGTATAACAGTTTCCAGTAGTGAATTTTGCCTTTAAAATCTATTAAAACCAATAAAAACCACATTAAAACCTCAAAATAACATAAAAACCCATAAAAACCAAAAAAACCATTGGTTTATTTGGTTTTTTAAAATAAAACCAATGGTTTTTTGGTTTTTTTTTTTAAAAAACCGATGGTTTTTTTTCCAACCTGGATTTATTGTGAAGAAATTCACTGAAGTTGTGAAGAAGAAACACACGCATTTCCAAAAGATGTAGTGATCGAAAACTATGCGCAACGCAAGAAAAACGACTAGATACAAATGATGATTCTATCAGTTGGTGGAAAGTTAATCAAAATGTTTACCCACGCTTGAGTAAACATGCAAGGAAATACTGGCCTCTCCCCCAACTAGTATTCACAAGTGAGAGAGATTTAGCAATTTTCTGGGCTAATTCTGAATGAGAAAGAGAAACAGACTCCTCAGCAGAAAAGGCAGAAAAATTGATGTTTCTCAGCCACAACCTTCTATATTTGAATTTCAATTCTAGTGCAAAAAGTATATAATCATGTAAAATCTTTCATTAAGGGCGGAGTTTGGGGAAAGAGGTTGGTGGGGTGTGCTTTTAAGTTGGTCACCGTCCGCCCTGGTAAATAATATCTTAATAGATTGGTGGCTAAAACTCGATATATATTTATATATATATATATATTATATATATTTATATATATATATATATATATAATATAATATATATTATATATTAGTATATATATATATATATATAAACATTCCCGCAATCGCACCGCATCCGCGATATTAAAATCAAACATCCCGCATCCGCGGATGCCGAAAAAAATGACATCTGCGCATCACTACCGTATATATGTACCGTATATATGATATATATATTATAATATATTATATATATACTATATAATATATATATTATATAATATATTATATATATATATATATATATATATATATATTATATATATATAATATATATATTATATAATTATAATATATATATATACGATATTATATTATATATATATATATATATATATATATATATATATATAATATATATATATATATTATATATATATATATATATATATATATATATATATAGATATATATATATATATCATCTTTTTTTTTTTCCAAGACTGGGGGTAAGGTTCACGACATGCATCAGCAAAAGAAAAGTAGTAGAAGAATATGATACAATCGAAAGAAAGCCCAGCCTTACCGCCTCTCTAATAACTATTAGTGGAGAACTCGTCGCAGTCCAGATAAAATCCACCATAGAGACTTCAATGGAGACCGCGACGGACTCAACTATGGCATATCGTCAGTGTAGGGTTCATTCCCCTGGCCCAGCCCAGGTAGGCCAGCCCAACCATACCCCCTCACAAAACCATGCCATTCACTCCTGATCTTCCAGCCTGTCGATTCCCAACATACTCACTTCACTATACATCCGCT
>JABUQX010022040.1:30000-32695 GCA_015478945.1 Trachelipus rathkii
ATAATAATAATAATAATAATAATAATAATAATAATAATAATAATAATAATAATAATAATAATAATAATAATAATATAATATAATAATAATAATAATAATAATAATAATAATAATAATAATAATAATAATAATAATAATAATAATAATAATAAAAAAAAAATAAAAAAAAAAAAAGGAAAAAATAAATAAATTACAATATTTAGACAGTAAATAAATACAACATAGAAACTGGTACGAAAAAGATGTTATAAAATCAATAATCAAAAACAAAAGGTTAAAAAAAATTATTATATTCTCATATTAAAATAACTGCAGCTTAAAAGGTCCATTATCTTTATTTAATGAGGGGTTTATAGTATTTGTATAAAGTGACTCTAATATTCGTAAGTCTAATTGATGGTTAGCTTGGGCTAATATTTCAAAATCAGGTGGTTTGACTATATCTCCATGTGAGTCGCAGTGGTCTCTGATGCTGGAGAAGGCTGGACGGCACAATGGATTTCCCGTTCTTGAAGAAACGCCTCGATGCTCATCAATTCTGATAGAGAGTTGGCGCGTTGTGCTGCCAACATAGACCTCATTGCAGAGGTCACAAACATATTTATACACTACACATGAACGGAGAGCACGAGGGATTCTGTCCTTGTGATTAAGGAAGGATGCAACCTTAAAATCTGAAGAAAAGACCAATTTAATATTTAGTTGTGGAAAGTGACGTGATAAAAGATAGGACAAATTTTTGTTTAATTTTATAATTATTAAACAGCCAACCAACTAACTTGTTAACTACAATAGCCTACTTTAGCCTGATTTGACTTTTCATATATTTGTCACATTTAGAGATAAGTGGAATGTTTTAGAATTTGAACCTTTTACTTGTGTTATTTTATTTTATTATATTTTATCATTCTATTATCCTGATGATGAGAAACGTTATTTTCTCGAAACGTCGATTCTAATAAAGGAAATAAAAATGTTCAGAGCTTTGATTCTCTTATTTATAATAAAATTAAGATTCCCGAAAAACAGAAGCAGGAACGATATATATATATATATATATATATATATATATAGCGATATCATTTAGAAACTATCCTGGACAGGCCCCCAATTTATTGTCACAGGATGGGATTTCCGCCAATAAATAAACGTGACAATCCCCGGAATTCGTTTTATTCAATTCACAAAATAAAATAAATCAAGTTGTCTAGGGTATAATCTCACAACACTGACTTCCACATAAGTTACGAAAGTTCAATAAATAATCACGAAGTCTTCTGAATTCTAAATCTCTTCCAAGTCACAGGTGGACTTCAACAGACTATCAGTAGTCCTATACTTCTAATTCGTAAGTTGTTCTTCAACAAATAGTTTCTGAATCCAGCTTGCAGTCAAGCTCAATGTCTTCTAATGGCTTCAAAACATATACGAGCCTTTCTTCGAAATAACTTCCAATGAGTTCTTCTCAGGTTACTATCAGATGTAATTCCCTTTAAGTCTTCACAAGACACTCTAAATTCTCTCTTCTAAGAATGATATTCCACAAGTGTATTCCAAATGAATAAATATTTATCCGACCCGAATTCTTCTTATAACTCTTTTTCGCCGTAGAGTTTTATTGAAAACAGAATCCTCTAAATATAAATCACAGACGAGAGAGATGTCTCCAACGATGAATTACCAACAAAAGATAGAACCCCCGTGAGAACAAATTAACTTCTATTTATAAACTTTCATTGTATCTAAGATGTCAGGTGTGAAGTTACCTTGGGCATCTTTATTCCCACGGGATAATTTCATCTTAAAAATGAAATCTTCTTAAAATATTTTCAAATAAAAATTATCCTTAAATTAATTACTTTTGTAAAATAAATAATGTTTCCAAATAAATAAATATATCTGACCGCTCTCTTCTGTGGAGCTCAAAATCTCAATTCCAACAATCCTAATAATATATATATATATATATATATATATATATATATATTATATATATAATGATTATAGATTTTTATATATATATATATATATATTATATATATATATATTATATATATATTTTACATCCATATGTATATATTTATATTAATTTCTTGGAGATTGCGATTTGATTGACAATATGATATTTTCAACTTTTTAAATTATTTTTTAGCCGACTAGTTTCGGGTAGGAATCCTTTTGTGCAATGTTCTCAAATTTAACTAATATGGAACGTTTGAAAACTTTGGAAACAAAAGTATTCTAATATTTAATAATAATTAAAATAATAAAAATGTTAAAAATTCCTAAATAAATCATAGAGATTATAGTGATTAAATTTTATGTGGTGAAGAGTTCTAGATTTAAACAAAATCTCACTTCAATATTAAAAGACTGTTAAAATTTTGATTTTCATTTAAAGGTCGGTTTGACGATGCCAATAATATAAGGCTTCTAACAACTGAAGTTCGGGTTCTCTTTGGGACATATTTCAAAATTGGTATCCTGTATATGGTGGCTTTCTGAAGAGAATGAGCATTTATAGTGAATAGGGAGGATGATGTAAATGGTCTAGGTTCTATAATGAAATACCTTTTGTGCTCAGCGTATCGTGGTGAAAGGCTTTCGTATTTCTTTCCATGTAGGTGGCACCGCGTCACGACTTGTAATGATATATTATGATGAGACATATAGGTAATGGGAGTTTAATTTTGCG
>JABUQX010022041.1:0-7500 GCA_015478945.1 Trachelipus rathkii
TATATATATATTATATATAGTTATATATAATATATATAATAATATATAATAGATATATAATATATAATTTATATATTATATCAAGAAAAGTCTTGAGAAGATGACGAATGAGGAATGCAAGTCCTTAACAAAATCTCTATTGGTATAGGGAATATTGCATCAGTTGTGACCAGATTATTATAGAATTGGATGCGGCTAAGAAAGTTTCTCATATAATAATATAATAATTAATAATAATAATAATAATAATGAATAATAATAATATATAATAATAATAATAAGTAATTATAATAATAAATAATAATATGAATAATAATAATATAATAATAATAAAATAATATTAATATTAATAAGAATAAGAAAAGAGTAGATAAAAGAAGAGAAGAATAAGAATGAAGAAGAAGAAGAGAAGAAGAAGAAAAGAAAGAAAAGAAAAAGAAAAAGAAAAAGAAAAAGAAATAGAAAAGAAAAGAAAAAGAAAAAGAAAAAGAAAAAGAAAAAGATTTAATGAAGAAAGTGGAGAGCATTTTTGTTTACAGTAATTTTAAATAACAAAAGTAATATGAAACTAAACTTTTTTGATTACCACAAAAACTTGTTTCCTTCGGTTTCTTTTAATAATAATTAAGAATTGTAAAAAATTCTTCGACATTAAATTAGAAAATATGAGAAACTTTTAATAATATTTTGATCATGGAATTTAAAGGGGGGGCAGTCAGATGATTCATACGAGAATTTTTTGACTTGTTGCTAGGGTGGCCGGCAACCTCCTTCCTGCCTTAAGTAACACAATGCATGATTGCAGAATGCAGATTTGAATACTAAGCATTATATATATATATATATATATATATATATATATATAATCTATATATTATATATATATATATATATATATATAATATATTATATATATATATATCTTATTATATTATTATATTAATAATATTATAATATATATTTGAAACTCTAAAATTATTGAATAGAAATAAGAGATAACCCTGAAAAGTAATATAAACAGGATGAAACACGACATATGTTAATCCGGGGTCGCTCCCGCACACACCGACCGATAATGTTGTTTAAATAATCAAATAAGACCATCTGGCAGCTATACACGCAGAAATTTATTAGATTTGATTTAGCCCCTATAAATGTCATGTGGAGAGACTTTGACTTCTGTCAGGTTATTTTCGGGGTTTTTTACGTTTGTTCTTTCAATGTAGCTATTGTTAGACTCCGAGGATTGGCGATCGGAAACCAGGGAGCGAATTATTGTTTTCTAAATGTGGTTTAGGTTGAGAGTTTCGGTCGAAAGCGAAGATGCTGGACTCTGCAGTGGCGAAGCCTTCTGGGAGTTGTTTGATGAATTAATATAGGTATATATATATTCTATATATAATATATATATATATATGTATATATATAATTATATATATACTATATAGTATATATATACATTATATATATATATATTATTTGTATATATATATATATATATTATATATATATATATATATATTATATATATATATATTAATATAATAATATATATATATAATGTATATATTATAGTATATATATATATATATTATCATATTATATTATATATAATAATATATATATATATATACTTAATATTATATATATTATATATATATATATATATTATATATTAATAATTATAATATGATATATATATATATATATTATATTTAATATATAGTATAATTATATATATTAATATAATATAGTATTATATATATATATATATATATATATATAATATATTATATTAGTATTATTACTATTATTATATATATATATATATATATTTATATATTTATTATATAGTATATATTATATATATATATATATATATATATATATATATATATATATTATATATATATATATAACAGTAGTATATTATATATATTATATATATAATTATTAATATATATATATAGTATATATATTATATATTATATAATATATATATATATTATATATATTATATATATATATTATATATTATAGAGAGAGAGAGAGAAGAGGAGGAGAGAGAGAGGAGAGAGAGAGAGAAGAGAGAGAGAGAGAGAGAGAGAGGAGAAGAGAATGAGAATTAGCCTAACCTATTTTCTGGACTATCATGAATTGCTTAAAATAGATCTGAAGAGAATGAATACCTAATAAATAATAAATAAAATAAATAAATTAATAATGAATAATGATAATAATATAATAATAATATATAATTTAATAATAATAATAATACGAATAATAATTAATAAATTAATAAAATAATAATAATCAATAATAATATACATACATAAATCTGAAGAAAAGTTATGAGGTGCAATATGACATTCATAACATTATTGTATGGAGGAAATTACTAAAATAGTAAACCAGCGAGTTTATGAACTTACATAAATAGTTGTGAAATGAGCTACATTGAAAGAAAACGTAAAATAAACCCAAGGAAATGAACTAAGCAAAAGTAAAAAGGCGTCTCAAAATTTGGTCATTTCTAACGTAAATGAAATATAGCTATGAGATTACCATGGTAAGTTTTATACTGCAGATAGTTTTATTTTGTATTAATTTCAAGCAGTCATTGGGTCGAAGGTGTAGGACTCGCCAGACCTGAAAAAGGGCGAGGCAGTTAGAGGATCATGTGAAGTGCTGTTCATGGCATTTTCTTGACGTCAAAGGTGAGCATGTGTACGAAAATGAATAATTTGTTAAAAAACTGTAGGAGTATAAATTCCCTTCTTATTGTGAATTTTCGGCGGAACTGCGTAGAAAATGAAGACAGAATATATAACTGAGCTCTTGGCGTGAATACTCGTTTGCAAAGTATGTAGTGAGGGAATCAATAGATAGGTATTTAGAGTCTAAATAGGGGATGCGCGTATCACACTTTACATCTGACCAACAGTCAATATTTTTTTTCACCCCCAACCAAAACGAACATGGAAAGGGTAATTCGGTGACCCTGATGATGCGCAATCTATTCCCCATATCGTGCTGATTAATCCCCCGGACTTTTCTGTTCAGCCGATCTGAAGATGAGTAATAAGGCAACAGGTTTTGACACGGTAGAATGATAGAATAGTCTGGAGACCGTCTATAGACGTGCGGAGGCACTACTTCGAGGGTTGTCAATAGTCTAGATGGTGGTGTTCTGAGCAATTTAGAGAATCTATCCGAATATTTGGGATAGTCACATCTTATATAGTATATATTATATATATATATATATATTAGTATATATATATATATATATTATATATTATATAAATAATATTATATATATATAATAATATATATATACTATTATATATATATATATGCTATATATATATATATGAGTTCTAAGGTCCTTCAGATGTTGAGACTAGAACTGCTACCCTGGTCTGGTGACACGGCGATGGAAGTGCAAACTGCTACTCAGTTAACAAAAATGCCTTGAGCAATAGCTCGCTAAAGATCTTCGCATGGAATGGTTTGCCCATGAGTGTATCTAATCTATACAAGTTAAAATATGTGTGAAACCATTTGAGGGTGGTAAAGGGCCGACTAAATCAACGTGTACAGGGTCAATACCGTTCACCAGGGGAAGAATTGCTGAAAGAGGTCGACAGTGTGGCTGTGTGCACATTTGGTTTTTGACAGTTGAGAATCTGCGTTGTCATGTTTAACATCCTTTAAGTAAGGATCGCCAGACGAAATGGTTACCTTATTTTGACTTGCTACATTTTACCCCGATTCTGGGTCGACACAGTTCATACTGAATAGTGTGAAAACGTTCTGTCGCATTGGGGGTTGGTACTACTGGTAGCGAGGATTTGTGCGGGAAGAGAAAGTCAATAACAAGGGGGAAACGTCTCAAAAATTTCTACAGTTTGGATGTCGTAGGATAGAAGCCTAGTAAAAGAATGTCTTAGAGTTTGTGCAGGTACGATGCCATTTCAAGAAATTAGAGTGTTGTAAAGGAGAGAATAGCGTTAATGTCGGATAGAGCATCGGCAGAATGTTTTGTCTTTTCTTATATTGGCGGATATATTGGTGAATTGTGGCAATGATTCTAAAGGTGAGGCTTCACGGGGAATGTTTCAAACTGTAGAGCTGTAATGGCATCGTGATGGGTAAATGAAAAGTTACAACATGGAATCCGACTTCTATGAAATAACGGAATTGCTTAATAGCTAAAATAAATTCGAGAAAGTTCTTCCATGTCGCTTGTACCTTGTTCAGGCGGCTGGAACTTTTTAGAAAAGAAAGCTAATGGACGCCATTCGTTATAATTGTTGCAGCACAGCTCCAGCTGCGAAGTCTGAAGCGTCGGTGTTGATTCTAGTCGGGGCTGTGTCAGATGGAAATATTAGTAACACGGAAGAGGCAAGGGCTTCCTTGATGGCGGTGAAGGCATTAGTTGCTTCGTCGTTCCATTCTACAGTGACAGATAGCAGCAGAACCTTTAGGAGATATTATCAGAAGCGCAGGAGAAGGAAGGAGAATTTTAGCAGCGGACGGTATGACACGAGGTGAATTGACCATCTCTAAAAACGCGAGAGTTTAGCTGTTTAACAGGTTTCGGAAAAGCACGTAATGAGTCACACGATCCTCAAGGGTGAGTATACTTCCGCAGAGATTTATGTTGTCAATATAAGTTAGGGAGGTAAACTCCGAATTAATTTGGAGAAGAATTGACACATAGACCAAATTCCGTTATGTTCTGGTAAAAACTTGCTGAGAAATGTGAAGTATGTCTTCGAGAGGACTGGATCATATTAAGGTTCGTTCTAAAGTAGGCGAATACGTAAGGGAAGACCACGTAATACTGAGTTCTAAAGGACGTTGAAATGTATGACTAGCATTCGTAAACGAATGGTGTTCGAAAAATTCCGTAAGGCCGAAAGGCAGTGAAGCTCTTATTGAATGTCTTCGGATTGACGGGGAATTTGAAAAAATGCGCTAATAGTCAAATTTTTGAGAATAATGTAAACCATAGAGTGGGATGGTGGAATCCTAGGTCAATGAGTGAACATTAACGCGGTCTGGCGAGTGATCGGCATTCAGTGCAGCGATAGATGCAGTTGGGGAGTAAATCCCATTTGGTTTGAGAACAAGTGTAATGGAGAGGCATAGTCAGACTTTGAAGGTCGGATGATGCCCTTTTCTAAGAGAGAGATTCAAATTCTAGCTTCGCAGCTTTGAGTTTATCTGGTGCAAGACGTCGAGCGTGAGAGAATGGAGGTCTGCCATAAGTTTCAATGTGATGAACGACATTGTGTTTCACAGGAGGAAATTTTGAGACCGGAGAGAGAGCGTCTGGAGAAGTCGGTAATCTAATAATGATTCAAGAGCAATTATAGTTGGATGAGAGATGTGATGCACTAATGAAGGGAAGCAAAGAATACCAAGCGGATGAGAAATGTGTCTCAAATATAATTGATGCGGTTTTGGTTTCAAGTCAACGAGAAGGTTGAAAGTGGACAGAAAATGGCACCATAATAGTGGTAAGGTGCGTCGGGCTATCGTGAAATCCATACAATAGTCACGACGTGTAACGATAGCGTTAAATGGATTTCGTTTGGGTACTAATAAGTTTGTATGGGTTGTAAGCCTTTGGCAGCGCGTAAAGTACCTGAGCTACTAGGAGTATAAGTTTTCCGAGGGATGGAAAAGGCACAGCGGTAAATTGAGCCTACTGGATCTTCTACGAGATAAGTAGTTTGGTGGTGGATCGTAAACGCAAAGTAAGTTAGACGCTTTTGAAACCACACTCCGAGCGAGTTTACGGAGTGGTGTTTAAGTTTAAATTCTCGAAGTGGCAAGGCTTGAAGACTGAAGTGTTTGATCTTCCATAACGCTGATGGATTTACTACATATTAATAGCCCTGTTGGTTATGCGACGTGAAATTGAACTAAGACGGCCTGAGAAGACAACATGAGTAAAGAGGCGAATTGACCGGAAGGAAGTAGAGAAGGACGATACATGAACGTCGTTGTGTAGTGGAAGAGGCGTAAATGATGACCGTAATTGTTATGCAGAATAGGGTGTTCATTTGGTATAGGAAGGTTGGGGGTATGCAAGATTTGGGAGGAGGCTGATGGGTGTATGAAGGAGGTGGGGGAATAAGGTGATGTTAGGTGGAAAGGAAATGAGGATACTGGCTGAGGAATAAGGATATTGTTGTTGAGGATAAGGATGGGGAGTGGGAGGGAAGGAAAGAACAGTTGAACGGCTCTTAAAATTTGCACGCATTCGATTTGTTAAATCCATGATAGTGTTTTGTAAGACCTGAAGCTGTGATACAATGTAAGCGTATTCTGTGGCAGGTGGGTGTTGAATGGCATTAACCGACTCATTTACCTGCGAGAGAGACGCTGGTGGTAAGTTATTATTGCTGGTGGGAACCGTGATGTGCGAAACTTGTGATGGTATGTCTGCTGTCGGAAGAGGTTTCGCTTTACAAACCCTATCTGCATAAGTAGCGAGCTCTTGCAATGAACAGTTAGGATCGACCGTTGCTAAACGCAGTTGCATCTCTGTGGGAGAAGTTTTTGTAGAAAGAGATGGCGTACAATATGTATGCAGTTACCGACGGGAGGCCCGTCAAGCAGATTGAGCATGTCAGATAATAAAACTGACGGTAATCTATCGCCAAGAGAGCCACCAGTCAAAAGTTTTTTTACTTTTTCGGCATCGGTTTCCCCCAGCCGGTTTAAAAGTTCGGATTTCAGTTGGCTGTAGGGCTGGTTGTGGGAATGTAAGGAGGGTAAAACGTCTTTCAAGCGCTGCAAAACGTGAACTGGTAATATATTTAAGAGGGCCCGAAATCGGGCAGGTTCGGTGGTTGTTTCGAGCTGGAGCTCGAGCAGCGTAAATGTAAGATCCAAGTCATTGTTAATGAACTTACCGGTATATACACTAGATGATTCCCTGTCTGAAGCAGGCTGTTGGGAAATAACATTCATATTTTCAGTATTTGCAGCGTCAGGAGGGGACATAATTATGATATTAAAAATGTAAAATAGTAATAAAAATTTTTGAAGACAATATTACGAGATCAAAAAAAATTGTGCCTAAGATGCGATTTGCACACGCTAAATATTATACAAATAATGGTCAGAGACCAAATAACACACTAAATACTACAAAAAGGTATATAAAGGATGATAAAAAATATATAGTAGCCGCTTGTACGGGCTAAAATAATGTAAAAAAAATTATTTGAAAATGATAATTTGGGCCAGAATTCACCCAGATATTATTTAAAATTTGTATCGTAATATAATATTAAATATTTATAATTATATAATAAATGGAGACTTGCGTGCTGCTTGAGGATGTTGCTCGGTTGAGGACGAAGAGAGAGTTCCAGTCATACTCACTCGCAGGTGACGCAATATTAGTTGTGCGTAATGGCAGATTAGGCTGGGCTAATGACACAAAGATTTGATCAAGTCGGTGCTAATTAATTGAAT
>JABUQX010022042.1:0-87500 GCA_015478945.1 Trachelipus rathkii
ATTATATATATATTATAAATATTATATTAAGTTATTCTTGTATTATAATATATATATTAATATATATTATATTATATATTAACTATATTCATAGTATATATATATATTAAGTTAATTATTATTAATAAATATGTATATTATAATATTTATTATATATTATATAATTAATATAATATATTAATTATATATATATATAATATTATATATATTTAGTATTATAGGAGTGTCCTGGTAAACTGAAAATTTATATCATAAGATTCCAAAGCCGTGGATATTAACCAATAAATAATATATTTCTGTGAGCCAGACCCGGAATTTCTAATGATCATTATTATCTCTTTACAAATAAAGTGTTATTACAAAATTAATTATAAAATTTATTCATATTAAAATTTATTTTTATTATATATATATATTATATATATATATTTATATATATATATATATATATATTAATATATATTAATATATGATATTAATATATTAATATATATATATATAATATTTATATATATATATATTATAATGCTAACGATATATTATATAAAAAATAAATATAATAACTATAATATTTTAGTAATTATATAATATACGTTATACTCATATTATATTATTGTAATGTAGCATTAGCTATAATTATATTATATTTATTGATTATCTTTTTGTCCACAATATACATTATAATTTTAATATTTTTTAATAATGAATGTCACAATTCTCACACATATATGAGTTATAATTATTCTTATAGGCCTACTACATTTTTAATATTTTATTGTTAATTTTGAGTTTGCTTTGCTGTTTGTAGAAGTTAGGTAGGATAAGTCATGACGCCACCTTAAAGAGCTCACAGACAGTTGGGTTTCCTATGTGTAAAAATATTACAGCAACATGCATGGAAGAAGGCTCCTGTCTCTATATCACCTCGCTTACTTTACAAATGTTCTAAAGAGCACGCACTGTCACAATTGGTTGAAAATGGAAATCATCTAATAGACGACATCAGATAAAAGTCAGGTAAATACTAGGTAGAATGGTTATCATATGCTTGCACTCTCATTAATAGTCATAATGACACTTCACATAACAACTATCTAATGTTATATAAGAATATTAACCATTCGTTGAAAAGAGAAAATACAGGTAAATAATGAGTTTATCTATTCAGTGTTAAAGTGGGATTAGATACAGGATAAGATATAGGAGCGAATATTCAATCTTTTAGAAGGTACGCTATACATTGGTACGCGTAAAAGTAAGACAGCACTCAACGACAAGCGAAGATTGGTCTCAGAGTGAGGAACAAATCACTGAAAAATACTGCACTGATGAACAGCATATTGCGGGTGTGACAGGCGGACGCCGCAAAAATTGTGGACAAATGGGTAGGAGGTTCTCGTCGACACTAAATATTTACTTACGTAGTTGTGTGATCATCAAACGATTGTGGCCAATAATACAGACGGTCAGTGCTCATAGTTATACGTGTATGCATTCATATGGTAAAGGACGCCACCTGTTATCGTATATGTGGAGAGAGATAACGATACCACTACACCGAATGTTTCGGTTTACGCACTGTTATAATATTTTACTGTGAGTATGTCCTTCCCCGCCGAATCGACTCGTGCCGACATCGTTGCCAACAAGGATGAGAACTATAGCCCCGTCGAGAAGAGCGGATAGTAATTCCAGTTGCAGTATGGGTCCTTAATAAGTTGGGATAGACAGGACCAATATTAGTGGCGATACTAGCATCTTGGACGGGTTCCGATAGCCTCGCAGACAACTCTCACGAGGACCGAGGAGGAACAAGGGATTTTTGACCTTCTCTCTTCTATGTCCCTACGGAGAAGGATGCTATTGTCATTGACGCAGGTGTACCAGCGAGAATTCCCTTACATGAGTGAAGGATTCGAGTTTCCAAATACTATATAAAATAGGATAACTATTTATGTTTTATTAGTGGTTTGAAGTTGTGGTTGTAAGTAAGTCGATAGATATATTGTTGTATCTTTTAATTTAGATAGGCTAGATAAACCTATATCTGTCTGTTTTTAGAATATAAAGGGGTTACTTTAAGTCGCATTTGTAGTATCATAAAAATCGCTATAAGCGATATCTGAAATAAACGAACATATTGAGATGAGTCATTATGGCTTTTATATAGCAAGCTATTAGATATAATTCGATGAATGGGTGCAATTCACTATATATTTTAGACAGCGTTAAACAATCTGCTGTAAAAAAATTGAAGAGCATAAAGGAGGAGGAAGGGTAATTTGAGGTGATGGTTGGCGGTCAGGAAGGGGGTGAGAGAACAGCAGAAAAGCGCGCCCACAACTGTCGCCCGTTTGAGGCCGTACAGTAACACACTGTGAGTAATTCATCTGTGAACTCCGGCATGAGACTGAAATGATCGCTCTTTACAGCGGGCAAACCAAGGTACCCTAATAATGGCTAGATTTGAGACAGAGCGGACCGTCAGACCAAGCAATGGTAGGAGAGGGGAAAGCCAGGTGTGTACCCTTACGGTCAAACCGAGTTAAACGGCTGCAGCTATTATATTTGTACAGTAAAAGATATAGTGATGATTAAAGGTAAATTAAAAGATGTTATAATGTAACCGTCTTTGCAAATAGGTCACAGTATTATATGGTAATATATTATCACCTTGAGGTACCATCCTTAGCTAGAAATCTGTGTCATGATCAATAACAGTGTATTTGGGGTATTATGAAAACTGATAGATATTTGTACATTCATGGATGTATATTATCTCTTCGATAAATAAGAGTAGTGGCAAATCAAATTGGATTTAACTTCCTATGTCACAACCTTGGGGGGACGATACGAAAATAGCTACCAGTGGAGAATTACGATCGACTCGTTTATTTGGATATGGGATTAATCAGGGTTGTGGTTAGATGTTATGAGGCCTGAACTCAATTATAAATAACATAGCATCATATGACCTAGAACCATTTTCGATCGGATTAGGGCTAGCTTTAAAGTTACTG
The DNA here is from genome assembly GCA_015478945.1 of Trachelipus rathkii. Lineage (NCBI taxonomy): Eukaryota > Metazoa > Arthropoda > Malacostraca > Isopoda > Trachelipodidae > Trachelipus > Trachelipus rathkii. The sequence goes on from JABUQX010022042.1 coordinate 3,021, forward strand.
TATTATAAAGAACAGACGAAGGTCTTGAATTATATTTTGAGAGGAGATGTAAGTTATATAATCTATATGTCAGGATGCGATGAACAAGGATTGGTTGTATTTAGGTGTTTAATTATAGCTGGTGCATAATAGTTAAGTTTGGGTTACATCTGATGAGCCCTAGAAATAGTTGCCAACTTTGTGTAAGTTAACTAGAGAATGGTCGAACCATATAAGGTTTAGGTTTCGCTGGAAAGTGAATGAGCTAATGTTATTTCACTTCAGATTCCTTTTATTCACTTAAAAAGCACTGAGCATGAGATGTTTGGTGGGTAGAAAAATTGGATAGTCATGGGAGCTATGCTCCACTGTGATAATTTATTTCATAATAGCTAGTTATTGTAGTACTTGCCGTTCGAGAAATGGCAGCTTTATATATCATGTATTTGAGCAGCTCCAGGGCTTATTTGATTATAATATATGCTAAAGTCAATCGACATATAGATGAAATAATTGACAGATCCCGTTCTTGGAATATGAGGAACAATATCATTTAAATCTCGAGAGACAATATGTAGTATACATTATTTAGCTTAGAATAACACTTACCTATTTATACTGCTGGAAGCCTTCATCAGAGTTAAAGTGCGTACAGAAATAGAAGTAGCTCACGATAACTCTTAGCATGGATCTTGTTTGACAAAGACATTTTATATGAATAAGAGGGAGGTGTTCCTGCGAAAACCTCAGAGCGTGTGGTAAGTTTTATTAGAGTAGATCCCAGTTTCTACTCATACAGTTGTGTATCGTTAAGTCATTTTTCAGATGAGTCAATATAAATGATATAGACATCACCTTAAGTAATTCCATTCACCTATACTGCAAGTTTATGAGAAGTGTATCCCCTGAGGTAATTCATGGTTACTAGTTATATTTACAATAAGGGGTTCACGCGGTCGAACGTAATTTTTGCGAAGCCACTGGAAAGTTTGAAAAAAAGCTTGGCGACCTTCTCTCAGACCAGGGAGAATAGCGGCCTGAAACCATTTTATCCCTTCACATTTAAATTTCAGTGATATGGCATGGGTCTAGAGTGATAATTTGGCCTTTTTGGTTATCCGCTACAGCTTCGAGGGTCTTTCCTACATGGTTTATTGAGGGATTATGGAAATTATACAAAAGACTGTAGGTCCAAATAATTTTTAGGAAAAGAGGATTCGATTCCTAAGATTATCTCTGATCTATATAGATCCAGCAAAATGCTGATTAAGCTGATAGGGATATTATATTGAACGGTAACATGAATTATACGAAATCATTAGTCTGGAGCCAAGAGCACCGTTCTTATTTCTAACTCGCACAGTGCAAGTTTGTTATACTACTGCATGATAGTAAATAGACGGTTGTAATGAATGATCTTCTCTACCTTTCGGCTGTATGATAGAATGTTTCTGAGGCAGTGCTTTAGTGTCAGTTATTCAGAATTTTTGAATAGGTCTTCAGTGTAGCGGAATGAAATCGAATGGCTAGTGAAGCTATAACCTAACGCATCCGCTACACGCAAGCAGGTGCGGAGATCGTATCAGTTATTTCAGGCCCATATAACGGAGTACTGTGGGTGAGGAGTTATTTGGAGCGATGAGATATTTTTCTGTGTACTTTTCCACACTAAAAGGTATAGGGGAGTTGTGGAGTTTAACAGTCGAATAAACAAAAAATTAGAAAATTATTGTTTACTTTCGTTTGATCGATAATTCGCTCAGTGAGATTCGCTGCGGCTGCTATTTAAATAAATAAATCATGTTTTAGGGTATGGTAATCGGATGTACTTATGTGTATTTGACTTGTAAGAAGTTTCTTCTTCTCTATATTGTTATAGCATTGTTACACGTGACCCTATTTTTTTATATATTTTTTTTTTTATTTATATTTTTTATTGGGATCCACCAGGAGTGCCGAGACCGACCTGCCTGAGGAAGACTAGTCGATATGGATTGCATAGTTCGCTTTGACCGAGTATAGTATTACTTATGCTGGTAAGAAGGCTATAAAAAAGGCTATCTATATCAACAGTAGGTGAAAATCGTTATTATAAAGGGAGAAATGAGAGGATAGCTTAGTGTATGGCCTGATAAATATAAGTTATAAAGGTAGTAATACTACTCACGCTGATGCATAGTCCAGCTGGAGTTGTGTTTTTTGCATTGAGGGTAACTTGGAACAATGCTATCATTTAATGCTATTTGGAAGATAATTGATATCTACTTGTATGATAATTAAAATAATCACATATATAAGCGGAGGACGCAAGGTAATACAGATTTTCCGATAATTGGGAATGTAGGAGCAATATAGGAAAATATTATCAATTACAAAGAAAGAAGTGTGTGTATCTTAACGTTTCAAAGGTAGGGAGTCCTGTGTTAAGGCATCCCAGGGAAAAGGGGTTAGAAGATCTATTAGATTTTGGATTTGAATGAAGTGACAGAGTCACCCCCTAAGGGGTGGCGGAGGTTGAGTCACCTTGAGTATAACAACCGAGTAGGAGGAGTTGTTTAAAAAGATCAGCTAAGTCGACCTTAGTAAATTCACATACTCCGGAGCCTAAAGTAGACTGACATATAGTAATTGTGTATGGACTTAAGTGAATTCTTGGCCGTACTGCATTGAAGTTTGGTTGGAGAGGGACTGGGGAATTAGGGGATAGATTTGTGAATGAGTAAATTCTTGCCCCTCCCTGTCATTGTCACCTCTTCTATAGAAGTTAACGGCGTTATTTATTTCAGATGAGTTTGAGAAGAAGTCACGTATGACATATTGTCTGAAGTCCTAGCAAAACATATACATCTTGGGTGTACATATTTTATTAGTTGAAAAAGTTCTCGAAATTAGAGAACTAGCCACGAGCAATTCCGCATTTGAAGGAAAGTAGTCATGATGAGTTTTGAATATTATGGTGGTGGTCTATTAGAGACATTGTCTCTATGTGACTGGGGGGTATGTTAGAGGTGGATACAATTTAGAGAGGGAGGTTGAGGCGGTGGGTCTTCGCGAGGAGGGAACAAAAACCTTGGGGGGGCTCCGGTAGTCAATGAGTCACGCTAAGAGATTTGTGAGTTGTATGAATACGCTCTTTCATAAAATATGTTTTTCTAAGATTTATTTGGTGAAAATGCTTAAGCTTTGCGAAAGTTGATAACCCGATTCACAGCTTTGTCCAACTTATTAATGTGGGTTTGATTTGGTCAATTAGATATAGAAGAACTCCAAATGCACGTCGTCGCTCTTAATTAATGGGAGTGGACATATAGTTATAACTGCCAAGGTAAAGCAGATTCAGAAATGTGTAAGGGATGTTGAGTTGCTTCCATGGAACTGGGAAGGAAAGATGTTACCGGAAAGGTGTCATTTTTTTGAGAAGGAGTTGGGGTGCTCGATAAAAAAGGGTTCGCAATATGGAATTCGAAGGGTGCAAAAAATTTCGGGATATAGTTGCTGAAAACTTTGATTAAGAAATTCAATCCGATCGTGGGAGTGATTTTGGGAGATTTGACGATTTAAGTTAGGAAAATGGGGACTTGTCCTCCTTCCTGCCTCCAATAGAACCAGAGCGTCTTTAAGAGCAGCTTGGCATGTTTGGCGTTGTGGAACGAGTCTTCTCCATTCGCTTTCTCTGGAAGCGCAGGAAGTATTTAGAAAGCAGAGTGTCATACACATCTAAGCTCACCATTTGGGAGCTGGTTCTTCCTATTTCAATCTGTTTATAGATATAGAATCCTTGGGGAGGCGCTGAAGAATGGGAAATTCAGAAGAAGAATTATAGGAAGACCTCGGAAGAGGCTAGAATTATTGGCAAGCCTATTAGAGGGTTCCATTGGTAGGCTGTCCCATAGCTGCGATTCGCTTTGGGTACAATGTCTATTTAAAGGTAAGTTGATTTTGTCCGCTTGAGTGGACTTATGGCGAGTCTCTCTGAGTTACATTGTTAACGTCTCTGGGGTTAGTGTGTGTTTGTTTAAAAAAGATTTTCGGACGCTCTGTATTTTTAACGAATAATCTTAGGCTTGTGGCAGTATTATTCTTTCTTCTTTGCTTTGGGGACATCTTTTTCAAGAATTTGAGTAACAGTGGGAGGTGAATTAAGAGACAAAGAGACAGTCCTCTTACATAAATTTGGGGAACTCATTGGGAGGCATGGGACAGTGTGTCTTGAAAGGAAGTGTTTTCCAAAGATTTGTGTTGGATGAACCAGCTCGAGTTTTCATTGGCTGGTTTTGTTGAAGGTTAGTACTTCGGGATAGGGTTGTGTATTTGGCTTTTTGGACATGAGATTGAGTCCAGGGTCTGCTTTTGTTTCAATTTGAGGAGTTCGGTGGCGTGGACAAATACAGCAGATAGGATACATGTAGCATGCCTGAGTTTTACACTGGAATTTTGGGAGTGAGTTCTGCTGGTATGTAGTTTGTGTGGGTGGATTTAGCACGCTGAGGAGTAGGGGCGACAGCAGTGATTGTGGCGTAGGAATCGCTTTGGTCTTGTGGGATATTTTTCATTTCAAGCTGGCGTAATGGTCATCTTCTCCTGCTCATATTTGCTGTATGGTGCTTAATTCCCATGAACCCTCTGTTCCTACAGGTAGGTATGGGCATTTGAAAAGAAGAGCACTGTGGGGTCCTCCACAGTTTCTACAGTTAGAGGTATTTTCACAGGGAGTGTGAAATAATTCTCCGCAGACTGGGCATATTTTCATCCGGTCCCCTACAGTATTTCGGGGATGACTGACCAAACCGTTGACATTTGAAGCCAACACTGTGGTCGAGGTACAAACGTGCGAACACTGTATCTGTAAGCCCTATTGTTTAACCTTGTATGGTGGTGAGGGGTAGTTAAAAGGTCAGCATTGTAAACGAGGATTTTGGTTTTGTCAGGGCAGTTGTCCGAGAGAGGGGGATAATCTTATATAACGTTTGTTAAGGGACAAATCTTTTCTGTTGAACGATTTTCAATGATGACATAGCTGTAATCTTTCGTCTTTCTGTCATAACAGTAATGGTTGCTCTTTAGATGCGTTTCCTTATTTCATCGGGATTAAAATAAGGAGAATATTCTGCAAGAGACGTTGAAGCGATGAAGAATAGAACTTCTGATTTCATCAGGGTAGTAAGCTTGTACGAGGAAATGGACCCCATTATCTGCATTAAATGTGACTGCGGAAGGGTTCTTCAACGCCTAAGAAGCTTTTTTCATAGTGCATTACCTGATATTAGAATGGTTTGTGCTTCAGTTGAGCTTTGGAGGTAGTCGGAATCGAAGTATGTGATTATCCCATCGGGAATGATGTATCTGCTGAATTCCCTGGAGGGGGTGCGATATGGAGTGAAATCGAAAAGAGAACGACTGGTGACGAGGGGCACCTTTTGCGCGGAATTGCCCCGATCGTTTGAGCCCTGGGGTGCAGAGGGTGTGCCAGGCGCTGATCGCCGGTAGACAGGCAGAGGCCTTCCAGGTGAAGTGGGGGAGACACGGCATCAATGTCCGAAGTGCAATTCAATAAGAGTGAAGTCCTTATCGGTCCTAGGTTCGGGAATCTTTAGAATCCATCAGTTTCCGTAGGCTCTGTAAGTGTTTCTGATGGTATATTATTAGTTAATGGGTCCCCCTCAAATCGGTGTCGAGGCCCACGGAGGACGCGCGCTAAAAGCGTGCGGGGAGTCTCCTATTATAGATGTTCAGAGGGGTCAGGGAAAAAGACACAAACTCTGGTGCTGGGTCGTAGGTGCACCGAATCACAAACATGGTGAATGCGGCTCCACCCCTTCGCCAGATGACCGCCAGATTGCGTTCCTCCGTAAGAAGGGTGTCATTGGCGTTCATCTACTTCTCTGATAAAAGAAACAAAAAAAAAGCAGGCTTCTTTCGCTCTTACGACCGACTGTAATGGCGGGTTGGTATCTCGTATATCCCGCCAACAGCATCCCAGAGAGCTCCCCCCAATCCACTACAAGGTGAGCGATCGACTGGGTAAATATACATATCTATATGATAGATAATATATAGTAAGATGTAGTAATTGGTTATATATATATATATATTATATATATATATATATATCATATATATTATATATAGTATATAGAGGAGAGAGAGAGAGGAGATGGGAGGGAGAGGAGAGAGAGAGAGAGGGAGAGATGAGATTTGAGTAATTTTTTATAATTCTAGGATTTGGGTATGTACTGTATATATTTAAAGGTTTAAAAGTTACTTGCAGTTTATCCTGTGAATTATGCCTATAAACAGACTTATGATTATAAAAGAGAAATATTTATTTAAATAATATTAATTACTTTGTTTATTTTTTAGCATTTAATTATCTTTGACCAAATTATCAATATGCTACAAAATATGCTTTATGCAATATATTATATATATATTATAATAGTATATATTATATATATAATATATAGTACATTGATATATATATAAGTATATAATATATACTATATTTAAATATATATATGCACTATATATTATATATATATATAATACTATATATAGGTAATGTTTGTAGTTATACATAGATAGGTTGGTCGTTATCATGCGAATAATGTCATAGAGATAGTGGTTGTTCGGGTTATCTGTTTCCGATTATAAATGTTTTTACCGGAGTGAATCGAGGATAGTTCTGGACGATATAATTTTTGTTCCAAACTACCGATAACTATATTGCGATAATTTGTAGCGATTAACGGTTGCTGTCAGCAACTCTCCTATCAATTCTCTATCGAATAATGAGCTCCCAATACTTTTTGTTATATATATTAATCTATTATAATATATATATTTATTTATATATATATATTATAATATATATATATATACTTATATATAATGTATATATATATATAATATATATTAATTATATATAATATATATATATATATATATATAATATTATATATATATATATATATATATATATTATATATTACTATATATATATTTCACTGTATATAATTATTATATATAATTATATATATATTATATATATATAATATATTTACGATATTTTATTAATCTCTTTACTACTTTTCATAAATTAGTAGAGAGTCAATTGTTACTTCAGAATTTTTTTCAATAAGGTATCTGTGCCATTAAATTCATATAGGCTACTAAGATATAATTACACTGGACGACAAAATTTGACTTTTTGTCTGTTAAATGAGTAAAATGGGTGTTTCTTTTGGAGTTTTGTGCGCTGATTCCGAATTTGCAAAATACTTAAAAAATTTTTTTTTTGTTGTAACGGGCAGGATTTTGTTTTTTGTAATACGAATTAAAAATTTAAAGTTATAAAATGATAAGCTTTATTTAATTTACTCACCTATATACTTCTACACAATTTAAAATGTAGATTTTTTGAAGATTTTTTAGTTGAGTAGTTTGCTTGAGGAACATCCTTTTAAGTCCCAAACCAATAGTCGCAGCATATTTTTGAATATCCAACTTTTCCCTGTAACGTTTCTTTCGATAGTTGAAAATATCTTGAATGGAATCGTACCACGAAAAGAACTTTCAGTGCTCACGCTTGATAGCGCCTAGATTGCAGTATAGGAAAAAGTCCAAGTGTGAATGAAGGAAATGTATTTTTAGGAAGATGTAACATCCCATTGCTTTATAATTGTGAAGGAGTTCGGAACTAGTTCTTCATGAGTTGTCGCCTTAATATTGCTAGAAACCCAGTTATGACCTTTCTAAAGGATCTCCATGCAGGTTTTTCAATATTATTCAAGCTTTCATCAAACTGATGGTCCTTCATTAGCTTCCATATTTGTGGGCCTACTAATATACCCTCTTTAATTTTAACCTCACTGATCCTAGGGAATTTCTTATTTACGTTTAGGAACCCTGGACCACTTTTAACCATCGCTTTTACAAAATTTTTCAATAACCCGAGAAGTTTGATGTGCAAAGGAGGAAGATTTACGAGTTCCGGTTTCACAAGTGGTTGAAAAAATACATTTTATGTTCCGGTATTAGATTTCTTCAAGGATTGATTTCTTGACCAATGTTTATTTTTACTTGCTATCCCACTCGCATAGGAAACAACAAATTTAGTATACTCTTAAGTTGGAGACCCTAACAAAAGTGCCTATACACTTTTAAAGTGGCGCGCATATATTCCAAGAAAAGCTTGTTTCGTTCCGTATTTTTCGATAACAAATTTTCATGTTGTCGTTGTAGGTCTCTTTCATATGGGGCTCCATAGGCAATAGGAGACGAAGGTTTCCACATTTCCATTAATGAAGAAGGCACTGATTTTACTGAGTTTAGAAGGAAATTCTATAAACCAAATTCTCTATTCCTTTGATCATGACAGTCCTCCTAATTTTCTGCATTAATCTGAATCAACATCAGTTACAAATGACACCTAAATTGCCGTCTACGGAGAAAAAGCGTGGAATTCTTCTTTGCGTCGCCGATAAGAGGAAAGATTGTAGTTCCCTTCTCAGGAGCACTTCCAACCTTTAATCTAGATGCCAATATTTCTGCCTGTTTCTTTGACAATGATAAATCGCGAACTAGATCATTGAGTTCATGGTGATTAATTCTATGAGGTTCTGTTGACATTCTATTCATAATCAAGGTCTTCAAAGTCTTCATTTTCTGGACGTAATTGTAATTCTTCTTCGTCTGAGTTTTCTGACAGGAGCGATTCACATTTTCAGGTGGTGCAGGGATAGCAAGCTCTTCGCTGTGAGGAACAGGCCTATAGCCCGAAGGTAGGTTGGATATTTAATGGTCTTCTTGGGCTTGATTGTTGTTATTCAAGCAATTTTTGTAATGCAAAAATAACAGTCTGCAAGTTGCGTGAATTGCTTTTGGTTCCCTCACGATACCAATTACGGATGATTGCAATGGCATATGGTTCTGGACTGTCCGCGTGTATAGCTCAACCACCTTCAGAAGTAATGTCTACACAAGACCGGACAACGAGCAAATATGAGGTCCCAGGCATTTTATCTTGATCACCGAAGCATAATTTCAAAATAAGTTTAGTTGGCTTTGTTTTATTATAGGAGATAATATTCCTCGCATTATGGTGACTTCGAACGTTACCGAGAGTCGGCTCACCAGTCACCGCAGCAAATGTAACCAACATTTGTTTTGGATCTCGTGTTTTTAAAGATTTCGCTGGATTTTAGATCCTAAGAGTATCTGATCTCGTAGGTTGAAATTTATTAAGCACAAATTTGAAACGTATTGATATAGATTTTATATATAGTTATATATATATATTTTTATATACTATTTTTTTTGGTATATATCAATATAAATTAATTATATATAAAAAAATATATATTATATAGTATATAGTATAGTTATATATATTGGTATATATTATTACGATTATATATATATCTATCTCATATATATATATTACTACGCTTATATATATAATAAGTTTATTAGTATTATGATATATATATTATATATAATATAATAATATTATGTACTAATTATTATATATATATATTTATTATTGTATAGCCTTATATTATATACCTATTAATATATACTTTATAGTTATTTAAATATTATATCCTAGTTAACTATATATAGTATATAATTATTATCAATACATAGAATATATAATATATATAGTATTTTAAATATATTGATATATATATAATTATATATTATATAGTATATACGTTACGTTTGTTACTTATATTATATATTACTCACTATTCAATCTATCCAACTTTCCAGATATCCAACTGAAGGGCAATATGACATCCATGCAAAAACGTCGGACCAGGTTATTGTTTATCGAGTTCGCTAAACATATTTTATCATGTTTTGGCGTTTATTTTATCAATTTTTTGGTTCCTACTTATTATACGCTTTATATTGCTGGCGGATCACTTTTTTTCATAAAATCGGCAAGAAAATAGGCTTAACTAAAACAATACATTTGCACTTTTGTGCAATTATTATTGTTGGTTATTGAAATATTGTAAACTTAACAAAAAAACAAAGCCAGTTGTGCAAATTTTGGAGGTTTATATGTCGACTTTCAGCGTCCGATAATACAGGAAATTAAAAAAGGAAAACCCTAATGTTCTCATTGATTCCAGTTTAAACAAAAGTTTCTGGTCGTCCAGTGTAGATATTTCTTGATTTTTCATAGAATTATCAGGTATCTATTGGCACCAGTCGCCATTGCAGCTGGAGTTCAAATCCAAAGGTAGAAACAGTGCTATCTGGGCTGCCTGTCCAGCCACCGCCTATTGATGCAGAAAAAAGCGATTGACTGTGAAGACGCATCCAATTTCCCAGTCTGCGACTCTCTCTGGTTTCGATACATGTGCTTCCCTATGGACGTCGAGACTGAGTGTTCTTTCCAGACCTTTGAAGATGTGAGGAGTTACCTTCTGTAGAGCCTCCATGCTTCCACCACCATAGTTTCGCTGAATGTGAATGAGGGCTTTTTGAAAAAAATGGCTATAAACAGGATCAGAGGTCAATGCCCTATGGAGAAGAAGGTGGAAGAGTTTATTGTGGGGCGTACCGAACTCGAGAACGGCCAACGTACTTGCAGCAGCGAAGGGAAAGTGACATGGAAGGAAGGACTACTACTTCAAATGCATCTGTGATGCTGTGAATTACGCTTGACTACCTCAAGGTCAACGTCATGCCAAAGATCAACAAGAGTAAAGTTGCTCTCATTGTAAATAAGTGGTTGCAGGCGAAATCGACAGAAAGCCTGTCAGGCCTAGCTTTTAACAATGAGAAGGTGCTCGCATTGAAATGCTTAATAAGGTAAAATGTTGGCAATGCCAGTCTAGCGCTTGAGCGGTGGAAGCGATGTGTATCTACCCTTGGCAACAGATAATTTATACAGAGCTAAGAGGATATTCTCTGCCTTAGAGGATGAAAACTTTATATGCTCATGTTTTATTTGACAGAGGGAACACTACAATATGCTGGGCAGAATGGCCCAGAACCTAGTTATTGTATATATTTTATTATTAGAAATTTTATACATTTCGCAATTCTTTGATATTTTATTTCAAATCCTTTAATAACTTTATAGATCTGATTTTTTACATACATTATTGAATCTATAACATCAGAAAATTAATTAAGCAAATAGAAATAATTATAAAACACCTGAGAAGCAAAGGGAAAAAAATTAAATTATTTTAATAAAGATATCCAAAATTTTCACAAAAATAGTTATATAAAGCATGTAGTGCCAATATTCCTATTTGTTGTGGGTCGTGTCGGTTAAAGAAACTGAAAATTTATATTATTATCTATAAAACAGGTGAAAAGAAGAGATGTAGATAAATTTATTTTTCATTTTCTTTAAAATCCAAAGTCGTGTTTTTTTAACATTTTTATTTATAATAAAATGAAATACATAATATATGTTTGATTTATTTCGGTTATCGCCCCCTTATCGGCGATATTTTTATAACGAGTTATCGGATATCGGTTGTCGATGATAAGGCTGCTTCGGTTATCGATTTTATCGGTTATCGATCACGATAACATTTTTCGTTATCGGGCCCAATCTATCTATCTATCATTATATATATATATTATTATATATATACATATATTATATACACAATATATAATATCATTAAATTATATATATACTTATTAATATTTTTATACTAAAATAATATATATATTATATATATACGTATATATATATATAGATATATAAATATAATTATATTAATAATGGTAATAAGGCTTTTGCCCCCTCCCCTGGAAAAATTTATCTAGCGGACGCCATGTTATATATCATATATACTACTATATATATATATATATATATATAATATTTATATATATTATCTTATATATATGCAGGTTTTATATAGTTAATATATATTATATATATATAACTCATATATATATATACATAATTATATAATTAAATATATATATATATATATATAATTGTGGCGTCTGGTGAAAGTGTGGGACTGCGACCAACCACCGATGAGTCCAAAGCAGCTCCCCGGGACGAAACGCCAATTTATCGCGAAAACGCTCACTCTCTTCAACATCATCTAGTCTTCAGCTAATGAAGGTGATTCTTCCACAGCGACCATAACCCCTTCATATTGGTGTACATGACGGGAAGTAAGACGAGTGACCAGTGCCACAACGAACACCAGCCAGCATCCCATCTTTTCTCAAAGTTGTTCGCGCTGGTAAGTATTCATATATAATATTTGTATATTATTAATATATGAGTTATTGTATTTGCCATTAAAACTAATCGTTGTAACGCGTGCAATACATCAATTAAGTTTTCTTCTGCTAGGGGCGCTGCTATGTTTTGGTCATCCTGTAACGCCGTGTAACTTGTGCTTCTCACTGCAGGTGCATACCAACTGCACGTAAGAGTAAGTGTACAGAGTGGTCGAAGCCTTACTCAGTGGCTTTTAATAAGTGTGACAATACCTGTGCTCTCATTCTGATCAGCTGACCTAAACGTTCCTTATCCAGGTGCGCAGAGAGGGAGTATGTGCTCACCGCATTGGTCACTCAGGGACGGAGTTCTGTGGCGATGCTGGTGGAAGGGGGGCACTTGTGAATCACCTATACCTGAATGATGATCAAAGCAAGCCCTCCACGGATCGAGAATCACATATTTCGACAGATTACATCGCGAACAATATGATAAACGCTCACTTCTCTTTCAACATCATCTAGTCTTCAGTTAATGAAGGTGGGGTTCTTCAACAGCGACCATAACCCCTTCATATATTATATATATATATATATATATATATATATATATATATATATATATTATATATATATATATATTATATATATAATATATATATTATATATTATATAATATATATTAATTTATACTATATATATATATATATATTATATATAGTTATATAATATTATAGTAAGATTTTTTTCCCCCTTGGTGACTTATCCAATATTTTCTAGGTATTATACCAGAGCAAGTCAAACATAAACATAACAACATCACTATATTAAACACAAATATAATAACTGCTCAAAAAAGAAGATCATAGAATCAGTATACATTTACAATAAAAATAACTTCAATAACAATTGGTGAATATAGGCTCGATTTCAGTACAAAAATTCTATAATTCATTAATAAACTACTTTCATCAAACTAAAACTGAAATAACAATCCAACCAAATCATTCCCAAAATTTCCATACCAATTCCATGACTCAGTATTATAAGCCACTCAGTCTTCACCGAAGGATAGTGTAATCGATAAACCGACACGAAAGCTTCGAAGCTACCTTAAATTAAAAATGTATAGTGTTTTTAATATTTATTATAGAATTATAAGTGTACTCGTGTATAAATTAAACATAGTTATGAACTCCCAATTTTCAGTCCACCTGTGATTAAAAATAAAATAATTTTTACTAATCGCCCACCATGAGTTATACGTTAACATAAATTGAATAGTCACCAAGGAGAAAAAAAATCTTCTATAAAATTTAAATATCTGGCGTTTTAAAGCTGGTTTATTAACATATAAATATATTATATTATTATAATATATATATTAAATATTAATTAATATATTAATATGTATATATATTATAATATATATAATTAAAGTATAGTTTATTATATGTATATATTAGTATATTAATATATATATGAGTGAACTATGGACGATAAATTATTTTAAATAATAAAAAATACAAAAGAAAATTTACTGTTTTCTATAACTCACCTCCATATTGTGTATATGCTTGTTTAATATCACAAAGTCTAACAACTAATTGCTCCACAGGCATTGGTTCACCAAATTGCAGTGTATGCCTCTGGGCAATAGCTCTTAATTCATTGGTCAAAACATTTGCATCTGAAGTAATACCTGCTACGCTGCAAGCAATATCGCTGAAAAAAATAAAACAGCCAATAATTAATCAAACTGATACTCATAACACGACATCTGTGCAAATTCCAATGTATAATTAATTATAACTCAGTTGTAATGGATACCAAACTTGAACTTAATGATACCATATATTATGCTATTTTGATTACTAACAAAGCATAACGCATGTGAAGTTGTGTGCTGGAAAAACAACACCAAAAAAGGTTCTATGATTTAAACCAATCTTTCGCTCATTTTACTTTTTAACATTAAAAATACTTCATTAAGTACATACATTCTATCAATACACTACTAGTTTTAACAATCTTTACTTCAACAAACGAGTTCCTACTATTCCTTTATAAAGTTACCAAATTGTGAGAACTACCTAAAAAATTGTTTATCATCAAATTAGCTAGTCTCTTATTTTGTATATAATCATAAACATATAACGCAAGGAATATATTAGAAAAAAACATACACAATAAAATACTGGTTAATTCAACATCATCATCCCACTACTTTCAAACTACTCATGCTCGTTACAAATGACACAATGGGAAGATACCTATTCAATATCAGCTAACAAATCCTTATAAAAATAATAATTTAAAAGTATCAGATCAGAGTTTAGAAGACATGAATAGAGCTAACAAAATGTAAGGACTAAGAAATAATAAATCGTAATGTAAATTATAAATGTAAGGAAGTAATTGGTAAGCTCTATAATGATTATGCTAGACTACTGATTAAGTATACTGTGCACAGGTTTGGGTTTCTTATCTAAGGAAAGACATTAAAGCCATTTTCGTTTTTGCATTTGTGCTTACGAAACGTAAGAAATGCTCGAATTTGCGTCAAACTTAGCGCAAAATCGTGAAAACTGCTTACCAAACGTAAGGAATTTTCTTAATTCTGTAAGGTTGCTATTTTCCGTGCCTGCCGAATTTAGCATGTTCTTACGAAAAAATGTAAACAAACAAGATGGGGGCGTGGTAGGCCCGTTTGAATTGATGAATGTCTCAGTCAATAAAATTAACTTTAAATCTAATTTCTTCCAAACCGATAAACTCCACAATAATAGTTGATCAGTTATTTGTAATATGAACAATTTATTATTTTTTTTCCAAAAGTACGTGATCCATCACAACAGCTGATTCTAATTGTTTGTAAACAAAAGTGACTTTTATAAGAAAGAGCGTTCGCTTATGCACGAATTTCGTGCTAAAACTGGATAAGCATTTCTTATCGAGCGTAAGCACAAATGCCAAAAACGAAAACGGTCTAATATGCTGGAAGCAGTGCAGCACGATCAAGAAGAATGATTTTGGGATTGATAACTGGAGTTACAAGGATAGACTAAAAGAACTGGGAATGTTTTCTGCAGAAAAGAGGATTCTTAGAGGAGATATGATTCAAGTTTTCAAAATGTTTTCGTCATTTGACGATGTTGATGTGAGAAAGTTTTTTTTTAGTTTTTTTAATTCATTTTTAATCCCTTGCCCTTGATGATTATTATTTTTGATAATCCTTCAAATGAAATATCATTTGGTTTTGCATGTTAGCTTAGTTGACATATTTGTTAATAATAATCTGGCATAACAATTATTTTTTTTTTACAAGTAAACCACCACTCACAAGCAGAGTCCTTTTGAGGGGGCAGAATGATAATAAAAAAATAATGGGAAATCCTAACCAATTGAAAACCTAACGCAAATCTCCGATTTGACTGCAGAAAGAGGCCTTAAAGAGAGGGAGATTAAATAAAACAAGAAAAACAGATGAAGGCAGAGTTCCACAGAAGAAGTGGATAGAAATGCGGCACCACAACGAACCAGCCTAGGGTTTTCAACATTAACACAAAATTCATGAGAAAGCAGGGCAACCCTTGTGCTACGAGGGCGACGCAGATGCTGATGGGGGTGGAGCTGAGAGAGGAGTCAACTCCCTTGAGCACTTTCTGTACATGATACCTCTTTTAGACAAATAGTGAGCCAACATTCATGAGAGATAGGGTCAGGGAGTTGAAAGAGGGGACAATTTGTGGAGAAGCTACAAGGCCTTTAGAACCAACCCTATCAAAATAAAGGATGAGAACAATACCAGCACAGGGTGGAAAGGGACTATATATAATTGGGTAACTGTTGGGAAGAAAAATTCAACGTGTTGTGCGGTGCTCACCCGACCCTAATTTGCGCATCACTAAGCACAATTCCTTATTCAATGAGGTTGATATTGCGGAGATATCCTCTCGGCTCAAAATTTGTTCAGTAATTCAACTCGTTTAATTTCTTGTACCAATGGCAAAGAAGAAATAAATAGTATCTAAAAAAAACTAATAAAATCATTTAGTATCCTAGTAGATTATGTTTAATAGATTTTAGGATTTGTAAGTTAAATATTGTCATATTATATTTTATTTCTATTGCTTACGTCCAGCTCGTTGAATAGTGAGCGTTTTTCGTACTTGTTTTAAGGGTTCTTAAAGTAAATAATAGTTGACGATAATATTTTTAATTTCATGGGCACATACTAAATAAAGCACAATTAAATAGAAAATAATGTTATGCTGTAAATTTGTTTTATTTACTCATTAGTTTGACATCCGTGTAAATACTGTTCATATTTTCTTGGGGAAAGAATTATTATTATTAACCCTCACGTTAACGTAACCACCTTACTGTAGTGGAGGGACTCGGATACCTTCTTGCTTTCGTAGTGACTTTAGTTTTTTTTTGCCTTCCTGTGGGAACTAAACATCTTATATAAGATCTGGCCCTTTCAGTACTGTTTTTGTATTATTTTGTTTAGGGCTTTCCCCTGTTGTTAGTATACTGACACAATATAGCCACATTCATGTGTGCTGTGTTGCTCCTTGTACATCAACTTCCCCAAAAAATATATATACCTATATTAAATATTTTTTATTATTTAGCCGTCCTATTTGAAGAGGCAATCATGATAGGAGCCGAAACCGACTCGTCCATTTTAGCCTGTGATAATACTACTTTGCACCAACCTTTGGTCTTAGTGGAGAAAACAGTAAAGTCCAATACATATTTTCTATATTTTGACTTGGTGATGTTATATATTAAGAAGTGTTTTTTATCTGATTTTTTTTCCTTTACTATATGTTTGCTATACCGATTTTTTAGATTTTTATGTTAGAGGACCATAGGTGTTATCCTTCATCATTCCACGTCAGTGCTCAGAAGGAACCTTAGGTATCCCATGCGTGGGGAAGATTGCCAATTACCTGTAGTACGACTTCTCTTAACTTTCTCATGCTCTGGAGTTGCTTCTTCATCAGGTTTAAATATTAATATATAATAATTATATATTAGTATATATATATATATAATATATATATACTATATAATATTAGTATATTATATACCTATCGAGTATTGTATATATCTATATATATACTGGTCTATTATTGTAGTGATGTCACGCGTGAGAGGGATTCCGTTATATATACCGATATCTAATTAGTAATATACTACCCTTACGTACGGAGTATATCGATAAAAACGTTTCTCCACCTCACCCACCCCCTCTTATTTCACCTTGGGCGGCTCTTTCCAATATGACTGGGGGTCAAGGTGCACAACATGCACCGGAAACAGAAAGGCATTTATATGAAGAATATTTGGCGCCAACGCTTCCGACAAAGAGAAAGCCCAGCCCCTACCCCCAGCCCCGTCCTTTTCATAGCCTGCTTTCGAGGCGGGTGAGAACTCGTCTCGCAATATCCAGAAAAATAACCACACCTTAGATCTTCACTCCGAGAAAACCCTTGAAGATCACACTAATGGCATCTGCGTCAATTGTGGGGTTCATCCTTGTGAACCAGTGTGTGTTCCTAGGAAAATTTTAAGTCTTCTCCTTCACAAAACTCCGAGGTGAGCGCTTCGCCATAGTTACCGGAGACCCGTTCGTGGGGCTGTCTGACCAGCACTCGGTCATTTCTGCTGCCGTGCCAAGGGATTCGCCTTCTCTGAATACTGCATCCCGTCCAGCGAGGTATGGTCTGAGATCCAGCATATGCACCACCCTACGCATCGCTCAAACCAGTACTCTCTCATTTATCATACCCATATTTAACGACCCAACCTATATGCTTCGACAGCCAGAGTTCATGCTCTGTGAAGAGTACACCATTCATCCTTCCTCATTTTATCCAGAGATGCGCGGCGCAGAGAGAGAGCGAGAGAGTTGATCCTTCTGGAAACGATACTTGCTCACTTCCTACGATCTATGACTTATTTTTTTCCAGGAGTCTATAGTCAACCATAGACTGGATATAAGCGAGTAACACATAACACATACCGAGACTACCGTGTAAGCCGACCTCCAGCCGCCACTCCTCCATGCATTGTCTCCTGAGAGCATCCTCTCACAGTGGATTAAGTTGCACTCACAGCCACCTTCCTGCCATGTCCACAACTTTCCACCTCCATCTTGCATTCTGCATCCGTTTCTTCTCTTTTCTTTTCCTTCATATAATTATGTCTAAGATATGTTAAACTCAGTACACTTTGTTTCCAGCTGCAGTCACTCATTTATTAATCTCGGTTATCTATACAGCACATACCTCGAGAGAGATACTGTCCTCACTCACAATATCATATATTCCTTACTCGTTATCATACGTGTTTACTTCAACCTTCTCCTTTTATTCTATCACTTCTGCAAGTATATCTCTAATCCAATTGCTCTTCATATGCTCTCTTGCGTGGATACGATCTCATGGGCGCATTATATTCCGCATACTAGTTTTAGTATAGTGTATCTATAAATAAGTAATAATATTATATAAGTTATATTATATATAATTAATTTGATTAAAGATATATATATAGAAGAAAAAAAATAAATTTATAAATATAGATAATAAATTATTAAATTATGATGATAGTTAAATCCATGACTAATCCTTTATAGAAACTATAATCGCTCTTTAAACTATAAAATAATATTAATTATTAATTTGTTTATAGTACTAGTATAGTATTTTTTCTCACCGTTGCCTCTTTGACCTCAACGTGTCGCGGGTTAAGCTGACGGCTTAACCAAATACGTGATAGAGCAGTAAATAAAAAAGAATCTGAAGCATGTCACGACAAACATGTGACATAAACGTCGAAAAGAAACTATATAATTATCAATTATTACAGTTGCATCAATACACTGTTACATATATATATAAATGATAAGTACTGCTCTTCTTTAATAACTTGCAAAAATAAAAATTTAATAAAACTGTCTATATTAATATATATACATAAATGATACCCTACTACTATAACGTTACTAATTATCTAATTAGCTATCTATATAGCTTAAAGGTAAAATGATAGGTGATGTATTTCAAATATAAAGTATATGTATATATATATACAGATGGAGAACAAATCTATAAGACTTGCAAAGTGAAGAAGAAAAATTGATAAAATATGAAGGAATGAATGAACGTATTAGAGATTTATGTGGTGTGAAGAAAGGAAATGAGAGATGGTATGAAAGTACGTTGTGTAAATGGTTTTGGTCATGGCTGTAATAGGATGAATGATTAAGGTCGAGGTTTTGGTTAGGTGATGTAGTAGTGACCTGGGATGAGTGTGGTTGGAATACACGATGGAACACCAGGATTCTGGGAGATTACTGCAAATAATGAAGAAAATAGTGGAATGAGTCAGTAAAAGATGTCTAGAGGAGAGAAATGAAGTTTGGGATGGTGCGAATAAAATATAATTAGGTGCATAATAGGAGAAGATATGGTGGGATTTTTATGAGCGTTTTGAGTTGAAGGGAGGGAGTTATGGTAGTGGTCCCATCCTGGACACCGTGTGTATGAAGTTGAACACTATAAAATTTTGACGCATAAATTATGTGTTATAAGTGTATGTGGTCCCAATCGTGAGTTTTCCGATGAGCTCAAAGGTTGGAATAATTTACTGACTTTATTTAGCGGACTGATTTATTCTCACTTAATTAGTATGTTATATGTGAGGGGATTGGTAAGGTTTTTGGTATTAATCTTTTATCGACTTGTGTCATATATTTCTTCACTAACTATTTCCTTTCAGCGATTAGCACTGTCACGGCACTCACTTCACAACACATAATGCCTAATACAAATGCCCCTTTTGTTTCCAAAAGAATCCCTCACGGACTCGGATGGAAGAGCGGATGTGACTTGCCTAACTAATTATATTTATAATATAATATATTATTACTGTAATACTCAAGATAAACCAGCGTTAGGCTATATTATTTATTATATATATATAAATATGATATCAAACAAATAAAAACTCCTTATAAAAACACTATTACGTTATATATATATATATAGTGAGAGTCACTAAACTGTATACTAAGTCCTTTATATTAATAGTATATATAACATAATCACTAATAGTAACTAATATAATATATATATAAACAAAAGTGGCTCATCCGTGTACAAATGGAGAAGTTAAACAGTACGTTTAATTCTTAGAGTCGCGGTAACCGAAATTTAAACGTGCGAGTTAATCCATTAAAATAGCGTTTATCTGGATAAAGAATGTAGCGGAAGTATAACTAGTAATCGTTATACGATTGAACCGTCTTTAAAATTTTTATTTTTCAGTTTATATCGCAAATTGCATCAAAGTTTTCCATTTGAAAAGTATTATAATCAGTATATTGTAATATGGCAGAAGCCCTATTCAAGGTAGGGATATGGTTGGCTACATACAAATTTCATACCGCTTAGATCTAAATTACGCAGCTGAACATAGACGTACAGGCTTTTACAAGTGAAGGAAGAATTATTCAGAACCAGAGAAAACACAGAAAATGGAAGAGTATAAATGATTTCCACACAGAACTATAAGTGGGGAAGGATAAAAAACAGGAATACAACCGCAGCAAACTGCTACTGGAGTTACCAATTATCTATCAGAACAAAACTCGTTAGCGCAGATTAACAGTAAAGCCCTACCTTGTGCTACTTAGGGCAGTCGTATAAAAGGTGAGGATAGCGGAGTGGTATAGTATTCCCGTATCGACACACCTGCTTAGCTTGCGATTACCTATAGAAGAGAATAAAGTCGCAAACATCGCCGCCAGAGCAAAGATAAGAGGGTTTCAAGTGAACTGGAAGGGCATAACAGTATTTATTAAGCCTTTTGACTCGAACCCTATCCAAAAGCCGGAATGAAACCAGAGCCCAACCCCCCAGATATGAAGAAGCAGAAACTTACATATACAATGACCGGATGAGACCCTTGTTAATAGCTGGTAGTTAAACCTGAGAAGAGGAAAAAAAAGTCTCGCGTCTAAACAGGAACTCCCAGTTTCTTTGAGGACCGCCCTAGCAACCATCTTGAAAGGTTTCACAAGAACATTTTTTAAATAGTTAAGAGTATACAGGCCAAAGGATGTATTAATATATTGTCAAATCAGGAAGGACGAAAGACCACGTCCAAAAGTAGATAGGAAAAGTTAGAATGGTAAATTTTAGAGGGGAGATTTGTAGAAGTTATATGGGTTTTTAAAGAATTGATTTCACAAAGTTGATATACGACCCACCCGAAAATTCTATCTAGCAGGGAGAATAGAATCGGAAAGATTAAGACGAGAGGCAATTCTAGAAGTAAAAGGTGGTAAGCCAGAATTGAAAATGATTATTGAAGAAAGAAGGGTTATCGAGTGTACATCGCTATATGAGTTGGAATAGAGTTGATGTGCGGGTGAAGAAGCATTAATTAATGAATAAAGATTAAGGAATAAGAGTAGAGAGCTGAGACGCTAAACCCTTGAAGGAAAGAAAAGAAGCAAAGCAGAAAAGAGAAAGAAAGAAGTCGCTCATCATAATCACATTAGCCGATGTTAGCCGACCTGAAAGAATAGAGCTAGACATAAGTAATGACAAAGAGGGAGGAACACCCAAGGAGGGGGAGCATGGAGGGCAAAATGTGCTATAGCCAATACCGGTCCAAATGCCTTTGTGAATATGGTCAGCGTCCACTGACGCAAATCCGCCAGTAAGTTCCTTAAGAGCGGAAAAGCCATAAATCGAGCTAAATAGGAAATGTAATATCGACCAGTAGACTTTGAATCACCAAAAGCCGTACTGCAATCGGAAAGAAGAGAATGAGATTCCAGATGGTCGTAATAGGAAGGAGAGTAGTTAGAGATAAGAGAGTTTAAGAGATCTTAGATCAGATATAAGCATAAGTGGATGAGCTAATAGGACGATAGTATAGAGGATAGAGAGCGGCTTACCTTATTTTTCGGAATAGGTTTACACATGTGCGTGCTCCATACACTGAGGGAAATGCTTATATAAGTATATATAAAGACATAGAGAATATTAGATTCTTGAACGAGAGGGTGTAGGGTGTCCCAGCAGCGTAAGCAACATTCCCTCAAACTTCGTGAGGCTTTTTTCCAACCCTGAGTGTTAAACATTACTAATAACTGGATAATATACCGAGTAAATAAATTATAAACAGCGGGTATGCGTTAGTTTTGAACACCAGGAAAATTTTAGAAAAAAAAAAGTATCTCTTATTGAAATCGGAAATCTAATACAATTTAAAAATCTGATAAAAGAAACATATTTTATAAACTCGTAATTAAGTTACCGGTTAACGAAATGTAAGGGAAAATTTTAACTCTTTAATAGACCGTTAATTTTTATTCGAAATTAACCGAGAGACAGCGTCATAAAAGTTAACCGAAAAAATTTAACTACTCAGCATATGGGGGTTATTGCAATGTTTGGTATAAGAGTGGTCTATATATATATAATTCACTAATAACATTTCCAATAAGTAAATTCATATAGCTTCTAAATACCTATATATAGTATATCATTATATATATAATATATTATATATATAATAGCTATATATTATATATTATATATATATATAATATATATATATATATATATATTAATAATATATATATATAATCACTCTTTTTCTACATAAGTGACTTAATATAATAAAAATAGCAATAAGGGTCATTTTCACAATTTTCATTTCCTAGATTAAGAAAAAATATATAATTAAATTCATTGTTTAAATTATAATTGAACCTAGATATTCAAACATGAACCAACCCCATATTTCAATGTTAGGATGGTTCCTTTTTGTATATATAATTTTTTTTTTTTTAACTTTATCTGCAAGGTGTTGAAGAAGAGGCAACTAGCAAGGATCCGATCCCCGACTCGCTTTTACCTCGTGTTTTGGATTTTATTCGTGAATTTCCCGTCCACCTTTTAACTGTTGTTCAATGTGCCAGGAAGACCGAACTTGCTCTATGGCGTTATTTGTTTTCTGTTGCTGGAAGCCCCAGACATTTATTTACTCAAGCTCTTAGTAAAGGCGAATTAGAAACTGCTGCCTCTTATTTAATTATTTTACAGGTAAATGATTTCCCTCACTAAAAGAATTTGAGACGCATGAATTCGAGGTTGTTTTTGTGATGGAGTTAATACATACTATGTATGCTCTTTTATTATTCTTTTAAACCAAATTATATGAGACGGATGAATTTGATGTATGGATGATGTATTTAATACGTAGATCTACTTTGTCCTGATATAATTTTTTAAAACCCCGATTAATTTGCATATGTTCTTGATCCAGTTGTGAATGATTTCTTTATCGTTTATATTTTGCACAGAATCTGGAATCTGCGATGGTGAGCCGTACTCATGCTACCAAGTTATTAGATGCCACTTTGGAAGCATCCAAGTGGGAGTTATCAAAAGATCTTATTAGATTTCTCAGGTCAATAGGTATGTAAGATAATTACTATATGCACAATGTAAATTTAATATTTATATATATATTTTAACACATATTTTAGTTTTTTAGCACATACTTACTCATTATTAGCAATTGTCAATATAATTTTTTTCATTAGTTATTATTCGGAATCTGGTTAAAAAGTTTTCGTCTACAGGTACTTTTGTTGATTACTATCTGTCTTTTTAATAATTAATAGATCCAAAAGATTTAGAATCGCCAAAGGCCTCGGCTCCAATTAGTATCGGTACCAGGATAGGGTTTACTCATGCCACTCCACCTGTAAGTCCGCAGTGTGCCGATGAAGATTTATCAATGATAATGCCGAATACACAGGTCAGTAATCAAGCAAACATAGTATTCTTAAATGAATTGTGGGAATGGGTTTCCAAATATTTATTTGGGAATGAAATCAAAACTTTTTTTATTCTTTTCTCTGTATGTATTATTGTTATACAACATAGCTTTCATATCCTTTGTCCGCTATCATAAAATTGATGGTAAGAGTAGCCATTATATCTTCTCCTGACAGGCATTTGAATATATAAATAATTCTGAAAACTGAAATATAGTTTAATATTTATTTAAAAAAAAGTATAATTATATAAAACGGCACATAGACGTCGAGATACAAATGGCAGCTACAAATATGGGTTTGTTTACATGCTGATTTTTAAGATTCCTGAAGACACCTTGAAAGCCATCTTCAAGAATCTTAGGTTTAAATTAAATTAGACTTCATTATTTGCGCTTAAAATGACGAATTTTTTTTTTCTACTAAATTTATAGAAAAAATTTAGCTAAGAAGTGGACAAGAACAATGAAAGAAAACGGCCTTTTAATGTATATTATTATAGAAGTAAGGTACATCCCAATTTATAAATTGGATTTCAAATATTGCGAAACTTACCAATGCAATTGGATAGTGAAATAATTATTAATTAAACCTTAGGGTGAATTTTTGTGACTGCGTCGAGTTCTCACTTAAGTGAAAGGGGACTTTCGACTTGCGTCATATTCTTCTACTACTTTTCTGTATGATGATGACGATTATTATTATTATTATTATTATTATTATTATTATTATTATTATTATTATTATTATTATTATTATTATTTTATTAATTACTAGATATGCAAGTTGCACTGTGCCACTGTCTTTGGAAGGCATTATTTTGCCATTAAAATTATGATTAGGATGGAAGAAAAATGGTTTTAAACTAAGTTAATTTTAATGTTTTACTATATGTTGGAAGGGGCCCTTTGTTAGAGGGAAGCGGCTCATTTTTGCGGTACGCTTCGGGTCCTAAAGGGGCTCCTGGAGCCCCAGGAGGTAATTTTGATGGGGCACCTTCTACCTCTTTCCCTCACGTATCTGCGTCGAGAACGGTTTCTGATTCCTCTAAAGGAGGAAAAGGCTCTTCGCCGGGAGCTTCATCTGTAAAAGAACCTCGTAAAACCTCCTCCGGTAGCAGTAAAGATGTGTCAACTGCTGAAGAATACTTTCTAGATGTCATTTTACAAAGAAGGGCCAAGGTATATACTATATATATATATATATATATATATATAATGGGTGTAATATTATATATAAATATACATAAATAATTATTATATATAGCCTATTATATAAAATTTTATATTATCTATTACTATATATTAATTTATGATTTTTAGTTTATATATATATATATTCAACTATATAACTACTTAGAGAATTTTTAGTTGAGTATTATACTTATACTATATATATATATAATATTAAATTGGGCATGCTGTCTATATCCTTGTAATAATTATTATTTTTTTATTAATAATTATTGCTTAAAGTGTTTTTTTTCGAGCATTTCCACCAGTCTTAAATAATGTCCTTCCACCCCTTCAGAAATTGCTTTTAGACAGAAGACTCAGAGATCTGGGGACCATGGCAGCGCATCTAGATTTTCCTTTGGTTTATATTGGATATGCCTGGGTGAGGCCAGCAAATAAAGTAAGGGCAGCCTACTGTGGATGAAATTTGGTTTTTAACTTTACGTCAAGTTCATCAAGACTTTTCATGGCCTTTTCCTATTTCTCCGAATAATTTGTTACGTAAATATTCTGGTAGGTCATTTTTTTTCTCATCTGCCTAAATGTGTTTAATATATTTCAAATATAATACGTAAAGCATTAAATAAAAAATTGTTTGTTTATTTATATAATTCAAAACTCATTAATCTTGTTCATAAATGATGATGTTATTAAATTTTTATCATCATTGAGCAATTTTTCTTATTTTTTTCTACTTAGTTTCTTCTTCCGTTGAAACTTCAGAGGGTACAAGGATGTCATCCATAGAAGAAAGAATGCATCAGTTATCCATAACTGTGCCTAAGGTGAGCAGATTTCATGTGGTTTATAATTAAGTGTCTAAAAATTGTTTTGACCGTATTTTTAAAAGTAATAGAAATATTAAACTTAGTCCATTTTTTTAAAGGATTAATAAAAAAACATAGTTCCAGACTCTTTAACTATTTTACTTTTCTTTAAAATTAATACTCAAAAGCAACATCATAAAAAAAAACAAAAAACAAAAAAAACTTAAATTTCATTTTAAATCAAGTTTTGATTAAAGTTGATATTGTGGTATAGTAATTATATATATTATATATATATATTCTTTCTTTCTTTTTCAAGGTTAATAATATAGAGAATAGACGATATATATATTATAATATATATATATTATTATATTATTATTTATAATTATGTTTTATATATTTATAGATGTATATATATTATTCTATATAAGATAATATATATAGTATTTATTATTATTAGTGTTATTATTTTTGATGTTATTTATTACTATTTTGTATTATATATTTATATATTATATAATATATAATATATAATATAATATAATAATATATATGTTATATATACTATATCTATATGAATATATATATATATTTTTTCTTTCTTTTTCATTACACCTTCCTCTTTGCCCCAAGATTGGAGTAAGGTGCTGTACAAGCATCGGAACCGAGAGATAGGCATTTAGTAGGATTACATGACAAATCGTCGAAAGAAATGCCCAGCCTTACCGGCCCCCTCTGTAAGCATTATAATTATTGTTTAATGCTTCGTCACAGATCTAGATAAATGTCACCCTAGATTGCAATCATTGTGTATTCTTGGCGACGGGCCCTCACTGGATTGTTAAATGCGTCCAATGTAAGTGGGCATCTCTCTCTGGTCAGGTGGGCACACCATGCTCTCATACAAAACACCGCCATTCTCTCCTATCATGCACCTTTATGCTCGCCTCTGCCAAACTCACATTCTCCTCTCCTTCCAGACATTCGTTCACTCTACTCATCCACTGTGCCTCTTGCGGTCTCCAAGCCGGTCGGTTTCCTCAACACCTCTCTCACTTATACATCCGCTTTAGAGCAACGGCTTATCATTCCATTTTGTTTTTGATTTCCTTTCGCACATTGACAAATCCATCTCGTAACGATACTTTTTCATATTTCATTCGTCGTCATGTTTTATCTTCCTTTTCTTCACACCATCTACAACTCTCTATACGTGGTTATGCTCCTTCGACTTACGTAATTTCTTTTTCGAGCAGCCTATGCTTTAAGCGCGCCTTATTGTTCAGTTGCTAACAACATTGAACTTTAGATTCTATACTTTTTTGTCCAGACCATAGTCTCACTACCCTACATACGTAAACACAGGTAACAACATACCCTCACATGTAAGACCCTACTGCACTCAAGACTTAGTCCCTTTACATTCACCAAACGATTTTAATTGCAACCAGCAACCTTTCCTGCCATTTTTCACAACTTTCCTACTACACTCTGCATCATCCGCTTCCCTTTCATCCAACACATACCCTAAATATTTTAAACTCGGACACTGTTCGCAGCTTGCTACTCTATCTAAACGATAACTTCACACTGGAAGGAGTGTCCTCACTCACAACCATAACCTTACCCCTTATCCACGTTTACTTTCAAGCCCCTCCATTTACACACACCTTTCATACTCTCAACCAAATCCTCTCAAACTCTCCTTCAGATTCGCCACACAGAACCAAATCATCG
Source organism: Trachelipus rathkii (assembly GCA_015478945.1). Taxonomy (NCBI): domain Eukaryota; kingdom Metazoa; phylum Arthropoda; class Malacostraca; order Isopoda; family Trachelipodidae; genus Trachelipus; species Trachelipus rathkii. The sequence goes on from JABUQX010022042.1 coordinate 30,836, forward strand.
AATATAATAGGTAGGGCCCCTCCTCACTCTCCTCCATTCTCCACCATTCTAACACATTTCCTGCCACCCCACCTCGAATTCTTTCATAAACCCAATCCATATACAAATTGAATAACCAAGGAGACAAAACACAACCCTGTCCTTACTCCGCTGTTAATCTTAAACCAATCACCATTGACACCATTTATTTCTTACGACACGTCTATCACTATCGCATACTACATTTTGGACTCCATTCAGAGCCTACCACCAACACCATATATCACTAACAACCTGCCATAGACTCTCCTATTAACTCTATCATACGCCTGGTTGCAATCCCATAAAACCTAAATACAATTTAATTCTTCTCTCACTCTCATTTTCTCTCATTTGTTTCAATGTTTAAGAATTGATCCACACATCCTCTTCCACTCCTAAATGCATCTGTTCTTCACCAATCAGTCTTCAGGTCACTCGACGCACCTTTCGACCAAATACCAGCATAATACCTTCCCTACAACACCTCAATAAACTTATTCCCCTATAATTTCTACCGTCCCCTCATCTCCTTACCCTTATATAAGGTGCTATCACAATCTCCTTCAACCTTGGAACTATACCCTCTTATAAACGCTTTATTACACACTTCCACATCCAATCAACACCATCCGCCTCGTTCCGATCCATTTCACCAGTAATATTCCTCTATACCTGCAGATTACCATTCTTCAACTATTTTACATTACCTCATTACCTCCTCCCTTCTAATAACCCCTCATCCCCAAAATACCTTATTCCTTCTTGCACGATCAAACCCACACCCATTCACTATCCACCTCTCCATTACTGTTAATATTGTGCAGATTTTCGGAAGTGTTTCTTCCACACTCCTTTCACATCCATTTCATCAGTACAAAAGACATCCCTAATTCATATTCTAAGCAGATTCACCTTAATCTCATTCTTACTCTTTCGCGCTTCCTTCCAGAAGAGCTTCCTATTCCTTGTAAGTCCCCATCATCCTCCTTCCAAACTGTTCATTTACCTGCTCATCTCGATAAAAATACACCTTTTAAGTATTTCACTTTGCCTCCTTATATAATTCCCAAGCATCTTTCTTTGGAGTCTTCATCATTTGCTTTTTTAGTACATTCAAACACGGTTCTTTTTTTATCTTTAACCGCTTTCATACCTCTTCATTCCACCATTCACTGTTAACATTCTTACTTCCTATTTTAGCACATCCACATACTTCCCTTTGCACTACTAACAATTGCTTCCCTTCATTTGCCCCCAGATTTGTTGAGTATCAACTTGTTCACATCAACTGATTTACTTGCGAGCTTTCTTACATACCTTATCCTTATTGTCTTGCTCACTTAATATCTCATATACCGTAGTATATATATATTATATATATATATATATAAATATATATATATATATATATATATATAGTATATATTATTATAAATATATATTATATATATATATATATATAATAATAGTATATACATATAATATATATATAATATTATATAATATATATATATTAGTATTTTATAATTATTTTTATATTATAAATATATTATATATATATATATATATAATATATTCTTTCTTTCTTTCTTTCTTCCACCTTCCTCTTTGCCCCAGAGATTGGGGGGAAGGTGCTGTACAAGCATCGGAAAAGAAAAGCAGTAGGGAGAACATGACAAACGTCGAAAAGAAAGCCCAGCTTACGCCCCCTCTGTACCATTAATTAAGTTGATGAGCTCGTTCACAGACAGAAAATCCACTCTAGAGCATCATGGGACCCCGCGACGGACCTCACTATGGGTAAAATCGTCAATGTAAGGTTTTCATCCCCTGGCCCAGGTGGGCCACAACCATGCCCCCATACAAAACCCCGCCATGGTCTCTCCTATCATGCACCTTTAATTCGCTCTGCAAAACTCACATTTCTCTCCTTTCAGACATTCGTTCACCGACTCAATCCACTTTCTCTTCGGTTCCCAGCCGGTCCATTCCCACACCTCACCACTATAGCATCCGCTTAACCACCCTACTATCAATTCATTCCTTTCCACATGACCAAACATCTCACATACTTTCATTTATTCTCCTCTCATTTACCCCTTTTTCACACCGCACAATACACCATACCACTCTCTAATACGTTCATGTCGCTCTCTTTATCAATTCTTCTCACCACCTAGCACACCACCTAAGATTGTCCCATACGAAACCATTGAACTTTTAGATCTATACTTCTTATTCCACGAGACCATAGTCCTCACTACCATATACAATAACACAGGTCAACATACCCTCAATGTAAGACCCTAGCACCCTCAAGACTTAGTCCTTTGCATCCACCAAACGATTTAATTGCACCTGCCACCTTCCTCATTCACAAACTTTCCCTACTACACTCTGCAATCGTCCGTTCGCTTCTCATCCAACATATACCCTAAATATTTAAACTCAGACACTTGTTTCTAGCTGCTCACATCTAACATAACTTCACACTGAAGGACTGTCCCTCACTCACAACCATAACCTTACTCTTATTATTCGACGTTTCTTTCAATGCCCCTCCTTTCAACACACCTGCAAATCTTCTCTATCAATCCTCTTCAAATCTTCTCTTTCAGAACTCGCCACCAGAAACCAATCATCCGCATTACAGTAGGTAAGGGCACCCTCCACTCCTCTCCATTCTCCATCATTTCTAACACATTTCCCCTGCCATTCCCAAGCCCAATTCTTCATAACCCATCCATAATATCAAATTGGAAAAACCAATGGAGGACATAACACAACCCTGTCTTACTCCGCTATTAATCTAAAACCAATCACCATTGACACTTTATTCTTACACACGCTCACTATCGTCATATCCATACTTTGATTCCATTCAGAAGCCTAACCACCAACACCATATATCACTAATACCTGCATAAAGCTTCCCTATTAACCCTATCATAACGCCTGTTGCAAAATCCAATAAAACTAAATTACAATTTATTCTTCTTCTCCCTCTTTCTCCAATCATATTGTTTCAATGTAAAGATTTTGATCCACACATCCTCTACCCTCCTAAACGCACTTGTTCTTCACCAATCAGTCTCAGTCACTCGACCGCACTCTTCGACCAAAATACCAGCATATACTTCCCCTACAACACTCAATAACTTATTCCCCTATAATTCTAACAGTTCCCCTTTCTCCCTTACCCTTATACAAGGGTACCATTACCTCTCCTCCAATCCTTGGAACTATACCCTCGCATAAACGCTTTATCTACAACAACCTTTTTCACAACTACATATATATATAATATATATATATATATATATATATATATATATATATATAATATATATTATATATAATTATATATATTATTATGTATATATGCATATATATTAGTATATATATATAATATATATATCTATAATATAGTATATATATATATATATATATAAAAATGGTGATTGGTTTAGGATAATACGGAGTGAGACAGGGTTTTGTGTTATGTCTCCTGGTTATTCAATTTGTATATGGATGGGGTTTAGGAAAAGAATTCGAGGTGGGGATGGCAGGAAATGGTGTTAGAATGATGAGATGGAGATGAGTGGAGGGTGCCCTACCTATTATATGCGGATGATTTGGTAGCTTTGTGTGGCGAATCTGGAGGAGAGTTTGAGAGGATTTGGTAGAACGATATTTGGCAGGGTATGTAAATAGGAGGGGTTATGGAAAGTAAACGTGATAAGATAAGGTTATGGTTTGTGGAGTGAGGACAAGGTCCTCAGTGTGGGTAGTTACTGTTAGATGGTGAGCAGCTGGAGCCAAGTGTCTGAGTTTAAATATTTAGGGTAATGTTGGATGAGAAGGGAACGGATGATGCAGAAGTGTAGTAGGAAAATTGTGAATGGCAGGAAGGTTGCTGGTGCAATTAAACTCGTTGGTGAATGTAAAGGGACTAAGTCTGAAGTGCGCTAGGGTCTACATGAGGGTATGTTGTAACCTGTGTTATTGTATGGTAGGTGAGACTATGGTCTGGAATAAGAAGTAGAGATCTAAAAGTATCAATGATGTTCAGATGGACATCTTAGGGGCATGCTAGTGTGAAAAGAATTCATAAAATGAGGAATGAACTTATTAAGAGTTGTGTGGTGTGGAGAAAGGGATAAGATAAATGAGAAAAATGAAAGTATGTGAGATGGTTTGGTCATGTGGAAAGGATGATGATAGTCGGATGGTTAAGCGGATGTTAGTGGTGAGTGTGTTGGGAACCGACCGGCTGGGAGACCGAAGAGAAAGTGGATCGAGTCGGTGAACGATGTCTGAAGGAGAGAAAGAAATGTGTTGGCAGAGGCGAGAATAAAGGTGCATGATAGGAGAGAATGGGGCGGGGTTTTGTATGGGGGCATGGTTTGTGGCCCACCTGGGCCAGGGGGGATGGACACCCTTACATTGACGATTTACCATAGTGAGGGCCCGTCAGCGGTCCCATGAAGCTCTAGGGTGGATTTTCTGTCTGTGACGAGTTTTCACTAATTAATGGTACAGAGCGGGGCGGTAAAGGTTGGGCCTTTCTTTTCGAACATTTGTCATCTCTCCTACTGCTTTCCATTTTCCGATGCCTTTGTATGCGCACTCTTACTCCCAGTCTTGGAAGAGCTTTAGTAAAGAAAGAAAGAAAGATATTTATATATATATATGTAATTTATGTATATAAAGTTATATGATAAATATATATAATATATTGTCTATAATATAATTATATATATTATATAAAATTTTAAAATATATTATATATATATATATATATATATATATATTATATATATAATAAATATAAATATATATATATTATATATTATATATATATTTATTTATTTATTTCTTTATTTTTATTTTTTATTTTTATTTTTTTTATTTATTTATTGATTTATTTATTTTATTTTTATTTATTTAGGGTTCTTCACTAAATGGAGGAGAAATTGGTGACAGCGGCTACTTGAGTCAGTCGACCAATACAGGCGATACAGGAACTCCGCTTACCCCACAACACCTACTGCACTCTCACTCAGTAACTCCGTTTCCTCTTAGTAATACAGTAATTGACGGTTCTTTCACTCACGAAGCAATGCTTGCCCCTCATTCTCCTTCAGCTGGTAAGGATTTATTTTTTATTCTTATTGTCCAAGCTTTTCATGTTACAAATAATACTTTAAACTTTGTTAAATTGAGTTATATACTCATATATAAAGCATTTATTCAGAAATATTTTTTGGATGAACTTAATTTTGGTATGAAACTTTTTTTATGGTTTTTATACTTTACATATTTAAAGACTAATTCTAACACAAGAGTTTTCTCTGTCGGCTTCTAGAGATTCTATCCATTAAAAACTGCTTAAAGGAAAAAAAATATATAAGAGTGGTATTAAACTATCACTCGTCAGTTTTCTTTAGTAAAATGTTGATTGAGTTTAATTTCCGAGTTTATTAATACTTAAAAAAAATATTAACGTAGTATGATGGAAGAAAGAAATAAAGAAAACGCAATAACAATACAAAGATTCATTGAGAAAGGTAAAGCAGAAAGTTAATATATTATATCGATATGCTTAGTAAGTTATGTATGCGTTAAAAAGAAAGTAAATTCTTATAGATTTACTACCTATGGAAGGAATAGCTACTACAACCCTACAATTATTAGTTGGAAACTATAGGTCGCATGAGTGGTAGCATCAGGGAGTCGAAATTGTTTAGAAGTATTGGAAATATGAAATGTGCATGCATTACAAAGAGAGAGAGATTGAGGAAATAATTTTTGTTTTCGTAGGAGTATATAATCTTTAATGTGAATAAGTGGTTAAAGAGGAAAAATATATAGTTTTGATCTATTTGATATGACATATTGTACTAAGTTTGAATAAAAAGATTTCCATTGAAAAATATATAATATTCTTTAGTTTTAAGGCATTGGCGTAACAAAAGAATTTTTCTAGAGGGGGGGTGGGGTGGGAACATGGGCCCCTTTATCAGAGAATATCAGTAAGCTTGTAACGATTTTTTTTATTGCTTAAACAATGGCTAGTTGGCCATCTGGGAAAGGACATGCCCCTTGACCCCCTTCTTTAGCTATGACTATGAATTGAGGGCTTTTTTTTCTGCAAACGTAAGTATAATTTGTTTATTTTAATTTAAATTTATTTATCGGTTCTTGTTATGGGAGCATGCGTTGAAAAACTCAATCTATAAAGGATTAATAGAAGAACAGAGTAATGTACAAAAAAGTATTAGTACTACTTGAATATTTCTTTTACTCTACTGATGGAGATTGCTATAAAAAAATGTGGAAAAGAAAGTGTAGTAGTACGTTGTTCTTTCTCTATTTACTTCCAATTTTGGGTTTCGATGAAAGATTTTATTTATTTATTTATATATTTATTTATATTTATTTTTTATAGCAGACATGTTTAGTATGAGTGAAGAGGGAAGTTTGTTTGATGATAGCGGTAGTATCGCCTGTGGTGGAGAATGGGGACCAGAAGAGACCATTGATCCAACTCGGAATCTTTTGTCCAGATCTCCTGACCCACCTTTACAACCGCACCCAAAACCACCACCGTACGCAGAGGTGCAGTTACGCTATTTGTTGCAGGTTTGTATCGCTCTCTTAACAGTCTGAAATTTAAACAAAATATTTAATTCATTTATTGTATATATAGTTATGTAGTATGTGTTAATTTATGTATTTAAACATTTCCCCTAATTTTCTTGTTTGCATAAAAGAAATTATAAAGTATTTATTGAAACAATTGAATTGGGTAAAATGAATAATAATAATGTTCTGTGCGTGTGCTCAGCATACCTAGTGTAACGTATTGAAGGAGTTATTTAATATTAGTAAATTTGGTCTTTGTGAATTAATTATGGTTTTAATTCTTTTCACGGTTTAAGTTCATTCAATTACCTAAAACTATAAGCAGTTTTTTTTTAAAAAAGTTTTTGGCTTTAGACGAAGGTATTCATTGGGAATAATAATAGTTTGATGTAAAAATAAGTATATAACTTTATATACATTCACTAAATTTCTTGTGATATTTGGAGATTGTTTACTTTAATAATTATTATTATTAATAAATGGTAATGGTAAGAGTGTTTGTGTACAATTTTCCCATATCTCATATCGTCGGTACACTACAATTGTGCAAGTTTGCTGTTTTTCACATATGTGTACTGGCAATTCAATGTACTGGCAATATGTTGTCCTTCAAAGTTTTCAACGCCGAAAGCACGAACGTTTCTGAAGTTATAACCCCCCATCACGATAGGTTTGATGTTTTATATTAGTTTAAAATTTTATATTACCATTCTAACATTTAAACCTTTTTTTGTAAAAGAAAACTACAAGTTTGCGCATTCGTGGTTTTGTGTTTGGACCTCAAAATTTATTTATGTCGTTATCGTCTCGTTTTTAGATATTCCTTGAAGCTGGATGCCTAGAGATTAGTGTTGTTCTCGCAGTTGTTTTGCGAGATGCTTTGGCCATCCTCAGAGTTGTTAGTCTTGCAAGGTCGCCAGACATCCCAGCACAGGTTTTAACTCGATTGGCCAATGGTCTAAAACAAATGAAGCATTTCACGGACACTCAGTGGTAAATATATATTTCTTCTCTCATTAAACTTTAAGTTGGATTTTATTAATAACATTAGTCTTAACTATTCTTTATTGATCTTTTTATACACTTTCACACTACTATAAATCTAACTCTCAGAGGCTCCCTAATCATTGACTTGCTTTTATTTGACATTAGTTAACCTTTCAACAACGAACGAAAACTTCCTAAGTTCTTATCTTCACTTTTAATTTTTTAGTCATTGGTATTCCATATTAGATAGTGTCAATTTTTCACGTTACTGAGTATAACAATGACCTTATTACAATCTTTTCCCTCCAAAATATTTTTTAACCTTATTTTTAATTGACTACGTTTTTATTAACTGTAATTGGACCTCTTAGATAATTTTAAATTGCATAAACCTTTAATATTTGGAAAAACTTTTACATATGTTTCCTTTTTATTATTCCATCCCTCCCTGAGAAAATACTCCTGTCCTCAAATGATATTAATTAATATTTATTAGTTATATTTTTATTTAAAGATCATTTGTTACATCAGAAGGGCTACTTCCATGTTGTTGTTGTTGTTGTTGTTATTATTATTATTATTATTATTATTATTTTTTCAAAACCTTTTAGGATTTGAAACATATATATTCTATTTAAAAATTAGATTCAGCAAAATTCAGGAAATTCCTTTTAATATAGCTTCAGAATTCCCTCTAGGTAATAATAATAATAATAATAATAATAATAATAATAATAATAATAATAATAATAATAATAATAATAATAATAATAATAATAATAATAATAATAAATTTAAATAAAACATAATAACATATGTACAATTTAAATAGAACACACACACACACGCACACCCTCGTATGCTGATAATGCTAATCTCTGAAAGGATATGCTTAAGTAATGCTAATGTTATTTTAATTTTCTTCCTGTTTGGTAATGTGTTAATATGCTTCATTATAGTTATCTTTAATTGCCCTATATACTTAGCTGGTTTCTGCAAATGGAAACTGAAGCGTGAGGAAATGGGAGACGGGTCCGATTTATATTTTTAGGCGCAATTTATTTTCTAAACCATCAGGACTCTGCTTTATAGTTGGTAATCATAGGTTTATCGTGAACAGTTCTGTTGATATGTTTGCCAGTATTGCTAAATTAAATTTAGATTGTACCTTTTATGTAGTGAGAACTGCACTTCTAAGGGATAATAAAAGTCATTCGTTTCCTGCAGCGAAATAAAATTCTTGTGAGATGAAGAAACAACAGATTAATTAAGAACAAGTTTAAGAATAAGTGAGAATTGATGATTGTGCCAAAATGAAAACCTTGGGAGTTTATTTACCAACAATATGTGATGTAAAGGGAATGTCAAACAACAGAGTGGACTTAAATGTGTTTAACACGGCTTAATGACAGAAATATACCAATGTCATAACTATAATGAGATGAATATATGTTTGTGTAATCATAGAAGTTGTGTTATAAGATGATGCCGCATGAAATATTTACCAAATTTTATGCAAATTTTTTAAACTTATTTTCAAAAAAACACCAAACATAAACTTGTATGAACTGATAGAGAAAAATGTGCTTTTTCTAATGATGGTAAAATCAAGAAAATCGTTTGTGATATATTTCTACAATGTTAGTTCAAAAATAGGTAAATTTGGCCAAAAAAAATGTGGGCTGTGCTTAGGCTAAATTATCTCATAAAAGAAGGTATTATAGGTGCTGAAACTTTTACAAACTAATAAAATGCAACTGTTTAATAAAACTGTTAAGTATGAATCCTTGAAAATTTGAAAGTTTTCTCAAAATTAACTCTCAAAGTTAGTGATTTGTGGCATTTGACAATTTCAACATTTTGTGTGCATGTGTTGGGGGGGGGGAGGAACTCAAGGGCCCCTATTTCTTTGGGAATGGGCTCTGGAACCTAAAATTTGTAAGATCTTAGTGTCTAAAGGGCAGAGGAACATGTGTACCAAATTTTATTAACATTGAAGATGGTCGAGTGGGGAGAACCCAGTTTCAAATGTTGTATATGTGCAACCTTTCTACTTCATGTTAATAATATAAATTTTAATATTTAGATTTTTTATTTTAAATTATTTCAAGTATCTTCCCTTTTAATTTGAAGAATTTCCAACATGAGAATCAATATCCAATTTACTGATATATAATTCAATCCATATCTAATTATTTTATTTATTTTTAAACAAATATGTTTTGGATTTTCAATATATAATGTAACAATCCTGGATTTCTTTTTGCTTTTCAAGTCTCGGCTACCAGAGTTTTATGTCTGCTGTGATGAGTCAAACGAAAGTTTTACAAAGACTCGCAGAAAATAGACTTGGAGCGAGCAATAGATTAACGAATACTTCAACCTCGTCCTCATCATGGCAAGGATCGGGAGCACCTAAAATTGGGCCATATCAAACATCCAACAGTAATATGATGATATCCCAGGTAGGAAGTGGAGGTAGGTCCCCTTCCGATGGTTCTACTATGAATAAAACTAGTAGTGGGACCAATAGCTCCTCCTTGAAGGATACACTGACGGTAACCGATGGTAGCTACAGCAAGAAAACTGATAAAACATCCATAAAAGACTCACTGGGTGCTGTTGAAAGGAAACATGCTATTCAGCACAATGACATCAAATCTACTGAAGAAGGAGACCCTACTAAGGTGTCTGGGGTATCTGTGGAAGAAGAAAATACTTCCAGTGCTTGCATATTATCTTAGTTTATATATATATATATATATATTATATATAATATATAATAATATATATTATATATATATATATAATAATATATATATATAATATAATATAATATATATATATAGTAATATAGAGATACTATATATATATATTATGACTAAATAACTACATAATTTTAGCTTATATTATTATTATTATTATTATTATTTTATTATTATTCATTATTATATTATTATTACGTATATTATTATAGATAAAGTGGTTGATATGTTTTAATATTGGGATAATTATTTTGTTTGTGTGTATGTGTGTGTGTCTGACTATCTGTATGTGTAATCGTAATAGGATGAATGGTGTTGCTTCATCCTACTAGACGAGTAAAACAAGTCACTCAGTTGCCCTCATGGCCAATTTGAAATTCAAAACTGGAAAAAGACTTATCCGATAATAATTTATATTATTATTATTATTATTATTATTATTATATTTATTAGTTACGAGTGAAATGAGATGACTAACGAGTGTGTGTTAATTCTTTACGTATATTATTATACTTTTAAATTAAAGAGTTATTTATTTATTTATTTTAACTATTATTGTTTTAATTATTATTATTATTATTATTATTATTATTATTATTATTATTATTATTATTATTATTATTATTGTCTTCCTGGAAACATAATTGCATGTATTTTATGTTTATATATATATATATATATATATATATATATATATATATATATAATATATATATATTATATTTATTTTATATATATATATATATATATATATTATATATATATATATATATATATATATATATATATATATATATATATATATATATATATAAAATAGCATTTTTAGTATAGAGATAATAAGATGGCTTCACTCTCTTAAGCGTGATAAGAGCTGTATTTTATAATTATTATTATTATTATTATTTATTTTTAATATCCCCCCCCCCATCCCCCTCGTTTATGTATACACCTTGCTGCGGTGGTTGGGGCTCAGATTCGTTTTCTGAAGTGTATCTGTGGAGACGTGCGTTAAGGATTTTGCTTGATTTTTCTATCCCCTTTTTGTTCACTGATTCCCCTACATCTCGTTTATGTTTTAAAGTATCTTATCATTTTTGTTATTAGTTATTATTATAGTTTTTATTTATTTATTTTTTATAGCTGTCATTGGTTTTGTATTTTATGTATCCCATTCTTACCTAGTTTTTTCCCCTTCTTTTTCTGTACATACTATCATACTTATTCCTGATTTCTCTTATGGGAGTCGCTCTAGTTTCCTTCTGAATCTTGGTAACTATTAAGCTGCCGTCTCTGTGCATATATTGTGGTCATCTTTCCCTCCTTCCTTCATGGATGATGGTACAGGTCAAAAACTTGTTGTTCTCGCCATTCTCCAAGCCGCCTATTGTAAGGGATCCGAACCTTTGCTAACCACCGAGAAGGCTCTCCCACACTTGGTTGTATATTCTTGGAATTCGCTTCATATCCGAGTGGTGCACGGCTTTTATTTTTTTTCAACTTATGGACTTATGACATTTACATTAAACCGTAGTTACATCCACCCTCACAGATATGGACAAAGTTGTGGTCATTGTCAAAGTCTGACCACCCTTCCCTCCATACCGTCTTCTCTTCCCATCAGACAAGTTATGCTGACTTGGTAGCTGTCCAAGACAAGGCGGTATGGGATCAACGGTTATATTTCCTAACCACTTATCCCATACCCTACCTTCCTGCTCATCTATTTTACTGCAGAGCTAGGCTAGTGGCACTGCTTCTTGCAATTTCTAGGGTTCTCGTTCTCAGTTCTCATAGGAACCCCCTTGGTTTCCATCATTCAACGTTTCCAGTGCAGATCATGCCCGAAAGAAAGTTGGGTTCCCTTTCAAGTGGGGATAGCTTGTAATGGGGGAGCTGATGGGGTAACAGTTCAGGCGGCTGTCTCCCATAAATCCCCAACGCGAACCTGCCTCGAGAATTCCGAATGGGTCGTCTCCCCGCAACTACTGCTCGTTAAAAGTGATTTCAAGACCTGCTGGCAAGACTGTTGGAGTGAAGATATGCTGGGTGCTCAACTCCGTTAAGCGAAACCTCTCTTGAAAAATTGGTCTCTTCCTATTCGCCTGTGCCGACAACAGGGTGATACCGACACAACTCGGAATCGACCACACTAATTTGACGCATGGATACCTCATTTCGAGGAAAAATCCGTCATCCTGTCCGTTTTGTAAAGTCCATATACCTCTCTCCGTCCACCATCTCTTAATTGACTGCCTCGCATTAGCGACACCACGTAGTATGTACTTACTTTCCTGCTATATGCTCCATTTTCTATAGGAATCGTCTTTCCTATATTCTAACTGAATCTCCGCACTTTGGTTCGAACGTAATATTTTTGTTCTTACGGGAACTGAATTTACTCTATAAGATGTAACAAGTCTGTATTGACATTATATTTCGTTGTGTCAAGGTGCAGACCCTTTTGTTGGTTTCACACTGGTATAGCTGCTTTACATCTTGCTGTGGTGGGGAGCTCGGATACCTTCTCTGAAGTGTATCTGAGGAGACATGCGTTAATGCTTTTGCTTTGAGTTTCTTTTTGTTTAGTGCTTCTCCCACATCCCATATATCTTCTATAGTATATTATTATTATTATTATTATTATTATTATTATTATTATTATTATTATTATTATTATAGATTTTCTTATTGCTGTCAGTCTGTTATTCATACTGTTCTTTCCCTAGTTTGTATTCCTTCTCTATTTTCTGAACATACTACCCTACGTATTCCTGATCTCTCTTATAAAAGTCGCCTCAGTTCCTTACTCCAGAATGCTTGTAGCTATCGAGCTACTGCTCCTGTACGTATTTTGTGCCCATTTTGTCCTCCTTTCCTCATAGGTGAGGGTCCAGGTTAAAAAAAACTGTTTTTCTCTACTTTCTTCGGGCCAGCTATTGTAGGAGACCCTAACCTTGGCTAACCTCCTCCCATACTTGGGTGCAAAGCATTTACTCCCTGGTCCTCAGGAGACAACTATTCTTCTTCCTTCAAACCCTGATGTCAGATCGTTCAATTAAGGTTCGGTGCGATACCACTCCTTCAAGGCATTTTGTCATTTGAAGAAAGGTTGCAGGTTTGCAGAAGCCAAACGTACCTAATGGACGATACATTCCACCAGATATTCTGTTCGGACACCCCCCGGTGACTGAGATTTATACCAGTATCCGCCAAGGTTTCCTCATGCTGGGAGACCTGTTGGGCAGCCAAGCTACTGAACGTTAAATCCCTCATAAGACATTTGCAGACTGATTTGTCGCCAGGTGATTCTGACCAGTTTACGAATAGGATATACCAATCTCGCTCATTGCTTTCACATTGTGAGAAAGGACCCTCATCCTGTCATTTTGTTCTTCGTATGATTCTCTTACAATCGCTCATATATTTGTGGGTTGTGACGCCATTTCGGCCATCATACTCAAGTTCTTCCTAGATATACTTACCATTCCTTTCCGGAATAGCCTTGCTCATATAAGGTTTTCTTCCCTCCACCCTCCGTGAGCTGAATATTGTTTATAAAATATAAACTTTTTAGTACCGTTTACTTTCGTTTTGTTGTGGGACTTTTGAAGTTTTTTTTTTTTATGAAGTGTTGGTTCCTGTACACATACTCAAAAAAAAAAATATTATTTTTTGTAAACTATTATGGTTGTTAAAAACTCTTCTTCAGTCTAGACTTGCATGACTATCTTTATTACTGTAATGACATTTAGGACTCTTAAGACATTCCTGGAACAGGATGCGGATATCCGGTGTGGAAGTGGACTGGGACATTCGATTGGCACATTTTTCCTGATAGAGCATCAATATTGTAAAGTTTCCACGCAAACGTTCGTTTTAAAGTATTCTTGAAAAAAAAATAGTTTTTGATTTTTCAAATCTCCTCTTTAGGTCATTGAAAAATATTATTAAAAATAAAATGAACCATTTTTAATGATGACTACCTGTGTCTTCTGACATGTTTCTTTGACAAAGCACTACTCATTCTTTGCGAATCACATTATCAAGACTAGATCCGTTAGAATTTAAGATTTCTTTAACAGAAATTGATTCTAATGGTAGTTCTCAATCTTATCAATTTTGTAATAATTTGTTACTTTTAAATCTTTTAACCACTTTTTTTTGTCCCCTACTTTTTAACTAAATCGTTCTAACACCGAGAGGCTAATATTTATTTTCCTGTTACGTTGACCAAACTTTGAGGACTTCAAAAGGACAAAAAATTAAAGCCTGACTACTGACTGCTGCTAATAACTCACTCTATTCCCCCCCTCACCCTTTATTGGATGTATATATTGTATTATTTCTGTTGTTTTTTTTTTTGTTTGTTGGTTTTATATAATTGTTTTAATTTTTATCAACTACTACTACTACTGTTTATAGCTCTAAGATACTTACTTAACTATGTCTTAATTTGTAGCCACCTTCAACGAATGTTATATATTGTAATATAATACTGCAAACATTTCCATAAGTATAGAATTCAAAACCTTGTTTTATTATTTTTTTTTTTAAAAAAAGCAATAATTAATAATTAAATAAAAAAAAACCATTTTTAACCATAAAAATGGTAAAAAGTAAAGAAGAAAAACAATAAAAAAAATTAAATGTATTTAATTATTTATAAAATCATTTTCTCAGTACAAATTAAAAAAAAAAAAAAAGGGAAAGAATGGGACTAAGTATTTTACACTGATAATCTCAGCTTACAACAGTTGTGCCAATACTAATTTGTATATGAAGTATTTTTGTTATTTATTCAGATAATATTTATATTAAACGATTACTATTATAAAATGATTCCCAGGGTAAGCAAAATGTCCGTTAAAACCGTTAAAAATTTAAAATTTGAATAGTATTGATTAATTAATTTGCAGTTTATTTTAGTAGACAAATATTAAAAAAAAAATAAAAATATTTAATTTGATTTTTTACTGCCATTTAAATAAAGACTTTTCGGACTTAGGCTAACCCTGTGTGTAGTTTATATGTTCATTTGTGATGATATGAAGTTTAAAGCCTTTAGACGCTGCGGTTCTTTTGGTTGATTTTTTTTCTTCAATCCTTTCTTTGGTAAGTTTAAATTCCCTCTAATCGGCGAAGCATTATTATTATTATTATTATTGTATTATTACTATTATTTACTAAAATTTGATATTATAAAATGGCCCTAATACTACTATATATATATTCATTTATATAGTAAATAATTATATATATAATATAATAACGTACTATTATTATATATAAATTTACATACTAGATATACGAATATATATTCATATATATATATATAATATATATATATATATATATTAATTATGGAAGTCGTAAAATCCATTTTATTTTGTGTGTAATGATTTCATAAAATAAAAATCTTGTACGTTGAAATTAAAAAAAAATATTTGCAACTATTGAATACAGTTTACATAATAAAAATATTTTTACAATGTAGACTTCTATGCCTTGTTTGTTAAGGAACGAACATAAACATAGTTATTTGAAGTATGTGAATGGGAACCCCCGCAAGGGGTTCTTGATCCGCGAAGTGAGCTGGGTAAAATTGGGGCAAAACTGCGCGGATCAATACCTGGGGGACATTTGTGCATCCCCCCGGCCTCAGCACAAGCAGACTGGATGCAGTATTTGCACGGGAAGTAAGAAGGGTTTTTCCTAAATGATTAAAAACACTACAAAAAAAAAAAAAAAAAAAGCAATCGATCGGGTCGATCGCTTGCATTTTTTTTTTCTTTTTGTAGTGTTATTAATCATATAGGAAAACCCTTTTTACTTCCCGTGCAAGTACTGCCTCCTGTCTTAATACTCCGTATCACGCGTGTATTGAGGTTGATGATATGAATCACGGTCACTCGGAAACTTAACGAGGAATCGGTATACTGAGAAGTGATTCAAACTGGGACAACGTGAACTAACTGGACTGAACTCGCGCGTTGCTTCCCTGGAAGAGGGTCGATGTTTAACTCCCTTAAATGTTTTGTAATTTGGAGCTCTAACTGTATTTTTGTTATTATTATTGTTAAGTAGGCAATAGGAAGGATCTGTGGCAGGTGTTAATGATATGTGGTATTGGTGGTAGACTTCTGAATGGAATTGAAAGTATGTATATTGAGATAGAGTAGCACGTGTAGGAATAAATGGAGGGAGTGGAGAGTGAATGTTTTAATATTAATAGTGGAGTGATGCAGGGAAGTGTGGTCTCAATTTCTATTTAATTTGTAGATGTATGGGGTGATGAGATGATGAAGAATTAAAAGTAGAAGTGGCAGGGGAGAGGGGATAGATTGTTTGAAAACCGAAGAGAGCGTAAGGTACCCTACTTGTTTGAGAGGTTTGAAAGAGTAAGAAGATGGGTGAGGAGATTCCGCAGTGTGAAATCATGTTGGATGGAAAGCAACTGTAACAACTATCTGAGTTTAAATATCTAGGCTCTATGTTGGATGAAAAGGGAACGGATGATGCAGTGTAGTAGGAAAGTTGCTGGTGGAATTAAATCTTTGGTGGATGCAATACAAATGGCCTAAGAAGTCTTGAGTGCGTGAGGATATGTTGTTACCAGTGTTGATGTATAGTAGAAAAACTATGGTGTGGAATAAGAGGTATTGATCTAAGGTGGTCTGTTCAGATTGTGTCGGATGTGAGAATTGATAAAATTAGGAATGAAAGCTTAGGGAGCTGTATGGTGTGAAGAAAGGGGTGAATGAGAGAATAAATGAATCTATTAAGGTATTTTTTTTTATATAGAAAGGACGGATGATAGTCGGTTTGTTAATCAGACGTATAGAGGCAGGTGTGTGGGAATCAACCGGTTGCGAGACTTAAGAAAAAGTGGGTGAAGGAACGGAATGAGATTTTAACAGAAGCGAGAAAGGTGCATAATAGGAATAAATGACGTAGTTTTGTGAGTGTGTATGATTGTGGGCCAGGCTCAGGAGGTGAACTCTAGTAGGGTCTGTCGTAGTGTTGTGAAGCTCTAGGATGGATATTGATTGCCACGGGCTCCCACGTAAGGGTATGGAGGGGGGGGGGGCTTTCTTTTCGATTTACGTCATGTTCTACTAAACTTCCGTTTCCAGTGCATTTTTGGCACCCCACCCCCACCTGTATGGAAGATGGAAGAAAGAATTTGGGAAGCTTTGAAATTCTAATAGTGATGGTAGGGTAAAGATTAATCATGCAAAGGCGAGAAACGGGCAAAGCGGGTGAGTTGGTGAAATCTAGGGTTAAAAGACGGGACTCCTCCAGCTTAGAAACGTTGAGTAGTGAGTGTGTTTCAATCTTTACCACAAATAGTGTGTGAGAATGAACGAACAAAGAGGCTCAGCCTGGGATCTGAGAGTTGGAAACGGCAGTCACAAATACGCTCAAGGAGGAGGTATGCAATTCGAAAGTAAAAGAATAGAATCTAATGTAATATCGATAGCGGAGAGTGGGAAGTAGTTGTGAAAAGCCCTAGACCAACCTTTTAAGAAGTGTAGGAGCTGAACGATCCCAAATTCTCCATTCAAGGGAGAACACCACCCCTGCACAGAGGAAGCAATTATTAAGGTGCATTGAAACTCTCATGAATAGAGAGAAGAGAAGAGCGTTCCCTACGAAGAAGCCATATTGGTGATATGAGAGATTTAAGATGCTTAGGAATCTTATTGTTAAATATATTTAGAAAGAACAGAAGTTAAAGTATAGGACCATTGTTACAGAGCGCCCACACTTTCCGCAGGAAGTAAATATCTAAGTTGATAGGTAAAACAATTTACCAAGAAAGTGCAAAATCAAAAACTAAGTTTTGAGAACCATAGTATTGATATTGTTAGTTCATATGCCTCCGTATTAAAGCTCGGAGAATTTATTTTTGGTTAAGTATGAATCGAAGGGAGCATTCAGTTGTAGAACAGTAAGGCGGCAGCTACAGGAGCTGTCGAAAGAAGAAGAAAAGAGGGAGTTTAAATTTTTAAAGTCAAAACCGAAAGATTATTGGATTTTCTACAGAGAACTTGGTTTTTGAGTATGCGGTTGACAGATTTTGCACTATTCCTTACTAAAATATAAGTTGCAGGAATTTGGGAGTTTTGGAAACTGGTAAATATGAAGGAATTTCTAAACTCGGCAAGTAGAATTTAACTCTGTTCCTTACTAAAATATAAGTTGCAGGAATTTGGAAGTTTTGAAAACTATGGTAAATATGAAGGAATTTCTAAACTCGGCAAGAAGAATTTAACTCTAGTTTTAGTTAAACCAAAAGAAAAATGGAATTTATACATGTCAGCGAGATAAAAAGTTTGTTATTTATAGGCCCTGCTTACTTTGAGGGACACGTCATTTCGAAGCGGTAATCCTACAGAGGGAAGTCCTAACATTTTGCAGCATCCAAATGACTGATGACATTTCAGCAGAATAAAAAAGGAGATAGAAACATGTTCCTACATTTTTACCATGTTGGAAAATCTTTCAGATTAATCATTAGTTATTTTGATGCTGCAAAATTAGAACTTGTAGTCTTACTACTATGACTTCCCTCTGTAAGATTACTGCTTCGAAATGACGTGTCCGTCAAAGTACGCAGACCAAGTACTTTCTCGTTGACATTGAGGTTTAAATACCAATATTCTTTCCGTTAAGCTAAAACTCCAGAGTTCAATTACAGAGCAACTATACCATCACTCATAGTAGAAGCGTTATTGAAGGATGGGTAATGTAGGATATAAATGACGCAGAATTATTTAACGAATATAAATTTAATTTTAACACATGATACAAAATTGATTAACTCCTTCTTGGAATGTAAAGTCACCTACATATCTTCCTTGAGAAGAAATAACGAATTGCGCCTTCAAGTGAACTTTGTCCAGTCACCACATTGTACTCTCTATTGAACTCACAAACTGCGTCCGTGCGCGTTCTGCCTCATAACATCAGCCCTTTTTTAAAAGATAATAATATAACTTCTCCATTTGTTGATCTCTCATGGTGGGATACAGAACTCCCACCGCCTTCTCGCATTTCACTTTTCTTTCTGTGATCTCTGTTGTTTCCCCCCCTTCCTTTGTAAAAACCTTACCAAGATATTTATACCACTTCATTTTCGATCTCCTCTCCTTGTAAGATTACACTGTCATTTTTCATCCTCTCTACCTATAACACGAATCTTTGTTTTCTTCACATTCATCATCAATACCGCTTCTCTCAATTTATTGGATATGCTAATCATCACCTCCCTAAGCCTCTATCCATCCTCGCTCCAACGCGCAAAATAATCATCACACGACGTCATATATCCAAATTCACCCACCTCTTTCCTCCCTTCCCTCTACTCATTACCTCGTCTAAATATGCAATTTATATTTCAATTTATAATTTAAATATAAAATGCATATTTAGATGCGGTAATGAGTAGAGTGATGGAGGAGGTGGGTGAATTTGGATGAGATATGATAATGATGATTTTGTGTGTTGGAGCGAGGATGAACAGAGGCTTAAGGAGGTGGTGATTATCATAAAAAATAAATTGAGAGAAGCGGGATTGATGATGAATGTGAAGAAAACAAGGACTCTTGTTATAGGTAGAGAGGAGGAAGATGGTGGTGGTAGGAGAGGAGATTGAAACTGTAGGGTGGTATAAATATCTTGGTGGGGTGTTTACAAAGGAAGGAGGAAACAACAGAGATCACGGACAGGATCGTGCAATATGAGGAAGGTGGTGGGAGCTTTGTATCCCATCATAAGAGACCAACAAATGGATGTGGCGGGGTGGTCGAGTGGTATTTATAACCTATTATGCTGTATGGACCAGACATGGAGTACTACTAAGAAGGATGACAGCAGAATACAATCAACAAAGATGAAGATTCTCAGAACCACGGTATAGAGAAAACTAGAAGAGAGAAAGTAGGAAACATGAGCGTGAGAGAGGGAGTAGGTAATGGAATACTGTATATAGAATTGACGCAACTAGATTGGAAATGGTGGGGACATTTACAGAGCAGAGGATGTCAATGAATAGAGTGGCGAAGAGAAGACGGAGATGGGTGCCGGAGGAGGGCGAGACCTAAAAGAAGACCTAGAAAGAGATGGAAGTGCTCAATGGATGATTCTTTGAAAAGGCTTGAACTTCCCGCGATGCAGACCTTGATGGAACATGAAGGTTTGTTAGATAGAGGACGAAGCTGATCCGCTTGACAGGCTGAATGGCCTGGCCTACCTAAGAATGGGTGTAGATAAATTTGAATATCTTCAAGGCCTTGATGGCTATTTAATATTGGCATCACATGAAGTGATTGGATATCCACCAAATATTTAATGTATGATCATGAAATGGCAATATTAGCTAACCATCAAAGCCTTCAATATATTTAAATATTCACAAGGGATCTACATTTATAAACCAGACAGTAGATGTACGGTAATATCAGTTTTATTTAGTATACCCACTGGGTTTTGTATGTAACTCTCATGTTAATAAGAAGCTATTTTTCAGTAGAGACAATAGCTACGCAAAATGAGGTAAGACTTACGTTGAAACATCGTGGCCTATAGTGTTTTTTATTGGGGGGGAGTGGAGAGGAAGGCTTTGAGGAGAATAAGGACAAGGCGGAGGTTTGGCTGTTGGAAGATGAAAGGATTACTTCATCTTTGTTTGGAGACTAGTTTGAGTGGTAAGGCATATGAAGCAGTAGTAAAGCGTTTAAGTAATGAAGAAATAGCTAAAAAAGGTTGAGAGAAAATAATCTCGAAGAGACTGGAAGATGTTTTGGATCGGATAGTTACACAAAGGCTCCAAAAGGTGACGAGGTTTTGTGAAATAGAAAGCAAGAAGTTGGCAGATATAGTAGAATTATAAACCGTTTCTTAAGCAATTCTGAAGGATATTAGAAGATTAGATGAGGATTAGTGAGAGTGGGAGAAAGGAATAGAAAAGTATATCATTGGTAAAACAGAGTACGAGGTAGCCAAGGTAATTGAGATTTTGTCTTAAAAGTATAAAAGTAGACCAAACGCTGGTAGTGATGCGTAGAGGTTTGACCCAGAAGGAAACATGGTTTGGGAGGTGCAACACAGAATGGGTTAGGGAGGAACATAAATTGAGAAAGAGGCCTTTACAATTTTGTCATTCACACCGGGAAATCATATTTGGTATGTCGGTGGATGCTTATAAAGAGGATGAAAGAAGAGGGCTTAAACAACTCGGGTGGGTATCGGTGAAGAGTGTAAAGTATGTCTTGGAATCAAGAGAGCACCTTCAAAACCAGTAGTAAATTTGATGTGGCAAAGGGATTCAATGAAACTACTTCACTGGATACAGGAGAACTGGAGGGAAGTAGATTCCTGATTATAGTTGGTCTAACCACAATATCATTGCCAAAGCGTCTGGCTTAAGGTTTGAAAAAAAAAAGAAAAAAAATTAAGTAAAATAAAAAGGTGGGTGGGTGGAAGGAATAGGGGGGAAATTAAAGGAAAGATATATTTGTATATTCAGGTCACCAGACGCAATATTAACGTTAACATAGAAGAAGAAGAAGAAAAAAAAAAGAAGCTGTGGAAAGTTCAAGTTCATGGAAAGTTCAAGTTCATGGAATATTTACTTTAAATAATTTAATCTAAATATATAAAGTAGCTCTTTTTGTAAATATATACTGTAATATTAGTTTTCTTTAATATACCTACTAGGTTATATATCTTACGTAAATACCTCATATTAATGAGAAGCTTATTTCGTTAATGAATCACTTACTTGAAGCATCCATTGCTATACATATGATTGGAGGCGACTTGACAATTTCTAATAACCTGAATATTTGCCTTTTTGATTTTTTCGTGTTCCTTGGGTTTCCTTCTTTAAAGTATCTATTCGGATCACTTACAATGAAATTCATGTCTGGTATAGTATGCTAGCTTACTCAACTTAATTGGCCTATCAATAACCTGTGGCGTCTTTTCAATGTCTGCTAATTTCCTCTCATTTCTGTACCATCTTTCCTCCGGTATCTAAATTATTTATGTAAGATTCTTAATTCTACCGTTATAACTTCATCTCCTTTTATTAGAGTCCAAAGTATTTATATAGACCAACAATCGGCGAGTTAGGGGTATTTTTTGGGTGCGATGAGGAATGTGTTAAATACTTCTTTATCTCATATGATGCGCTCACTCACAACAGTCCATTCCTGCCCGGATTATTAATGCTCTTTATTTAAGGAAATGGTTGAGTTCTAATCTGACTTGTCTTGAGTTTTGGTTTAGTTGCCATTGGATAGTCATAACATTTGTTGATATTGTTCTCTCGGAGAGAGATAGGGGTAGTTGTTTCGCGGGGTATTGGGGAGGTGTTCCTCTTGGGCGAGATATTTGAGCTCTGGGAGGTTTGCATATTGGCCGTTCATGACCGCTAAAGTAGCACTCTGTGATTACTCTCTTGAGGGGAATTTGGAATGAGGAGGCAGGTATCATGGTGAACCCACCCGAGCTACTATGCGTTTGCACATTGAATCGCTGTTGTTGTAGGTACCTCACGGTACTCAGTTTTGCGCACATAATGCGTGGCAATTTAATACTTCTAGCTAGAGTGAGACCTATGGGGTTTTTGGGTCTCTGCGTAACGATTCACGCCGACCTGGAAGAAGAAGACGAAGAGCTCCATCAAACGCATAAGAAATATTTTAGAAGAATACTAGTCCACAAACGTATAGCCCATTTGGAGATGCGTGGTTAAAGAAGTCAACGAATTAAAGTATTAGAATGAAACAAAGTTGTCCCTCCGACCTTGCGCTTTGACCTCCTCTGCGCAACGTCCGGATCCTTGGCCTACGTATGTCACGCTAATACTATATATGGTTTATCGATTCGTACTATTAGTACCTATTTAGTATTTATCTCTATATATATATATAACTATATACTCTTAATATACTATTAAATTCACCCGCTCTGAATATCTGTTGAGCAACTCAACTGACTATTCAAAATTCTTTGAGCATCTTAACTCTAAAATAGAGCTCTATAATAAAGCACACTTTCTCTTCTCCTCTTTTCCTTAAAATCATCTTTCTTTGAGATTTTTTTAAATTAAAAAGTTCACACATCAGGGGCATAGCCCTATTCTAGGAGGGAAACCTCTCTAGGTAATATCTACCTAGGATCCGGACTAGGGATCAAACCCGCGCCCTTGTCACGGTTAATAATAAAAAAATCAACTCAATTTTACTAAACACATTTAAATAATACTTATTTTTCAAAAGATATGGACACAGGCGTGTAATCAATCTATGGCTAACAAAGAACAATTCTAATTTCATAAATAAATTTCTTAAAAATCAATAATTAAAATAGCTTCAATAATTCTTGATAACCTACTCTGCTTTAAGATTTTACTTACTAAACAACCTTTTCAATCCTTCGATAATACATATATTTTCAATAAGCAGTTGTTTGAAATTCCACATATTAATACAACAATAAAATTACAAATAATGTGTCCTCATTTCTTTTATATGTACTTTATAAACTATACCAAAACTCTTTTTCGTTGGGCATCGCAGAATTCACATACTATTTGCATTGCGTTCAACCTCCCTTAGTCCCAATCTTCTGGTAATTTGAACTGAACTGACAATCCGACCTTGCAACCGTCTCAGTCAGGCCTGAGGAACCATATTTTCTTACTTTGTCGACTTCCAATCATCCCCAGTTGACCCCTGTTCTTTGAATCACTATGCCTCATCTTATTGAGAGGTGCTTCCGTCTGACAAAGCTGTGAAACGTTATTGAAGCATACACTGTCCTCGTTACCCGTCAACCTAACCACTCGGAAAAAATGCATAAATTGGTGGTCCATCAAAACTATTTAAATTCCTTTAAAAATTCTTCTACAATAAAAAATATCTAGTGAGCCTCCTAACCCAAATTAATTCTTTTACTTTTACCGTTTTTCCAAAGGCTTAATCTTTCCTTCCGCTCCTCTATATCTCCATAACAATATCCAATTAAAATATTAAATATATTCTTTTGACTCCAAGTTATGTTCTCTCATAGCAAGCGATCTTAAAACTTTTTTTTTTAAACCATAGTCTCTTTAATTGAACTCACCCTCCACTTTCCTACATTTTGCGTTGGTTCTTATTCTCTACCCGTTTATATATATACTTATCATATCTTATATACTATACTATATATATATCATATACTCTATATACTACTATATACTATCACTATATACTACTATATACTTTATTGTTGGTAATGCTAGTGCTGGTATTAGTAATAATATATATTTATATACTATTTCGTATAATATATTATCAGTGAGTGAGAATGCTAATGGGCTCCTTAGAAATAATATATTCTTTATAACTGAAAAGTTAGGAAGGCGGGTGCCCGGATGGTATTATATATCCTATTATATTATACCCTCACGAGATTATATATTATATGTAAGGTAGCTTCGAAGTATCGCATCTCTCCCTTTACACTATACACTATAGTATACACTATCATCAATGTTTTTAAACTTTTATTTTTTTGGACATAGTTACATGTTCCTCAGACCTAATTTATAGTTTAATAAAAGTGTTGGCACCTGAGAATCTAAATCAATTTCCTATTTGTGATTGGCATCAATTCTGATAGGTCAAAAACTAAATTAAAAGATTTTTGAGCGGATTAAAACAGTCACTT
This sequence comes from Trachelipus rathkii, assembly GCA_015478945.1. NCBI lineage: Eukaryota > Metazoa > Arthropoda > Malacostraca > Isopoda > Trachelipodidae > Trachelipus > Trachelipus rathkii. Next base: position 55,984 of record JABUQX010022042.1, read on the forward strand.
TCACATAAGAGCTTAACAAGTTCTTATATTACTTCAAACGGTTTGAATCAATCGACCACTAATTGTGTTGACAACTATATATATCAAAGTTTATATATATTGGACGTTAGAGAAAGGTACTCATGACTATATACATATATTTATGATATTTATATACTCATATTACTATATATAAATATATATACTACTATATATTTTTACATATATATATAAACAATAATAAGGGATAGTCTCAGCTATTACTATGATATCTCCTCCCTCTACCAACTTTTTTCCACTTCATGCTTTCTGGAAACACTCGGGGAAGTTTAATGATCTATAAAAGTCCTATGGTAATGTTTCGAGGGTAACAACACTATCATTACTCTAAGTCTCAGAATATAGTGTTTATTTGTAGCTCTACTGTTCCATACCACTGAGTAGTGAAGTCAGTGCCTTTAAAAAAAATTAATAAACAACAATTACATAAGGATTCACCTAAATTGAGACAAATAATACACAAGAAACATAAACTACAAAAAATCTAAATATACCATAACCTAACAGAATAGCCTAAATCTCACTACTAATACTCTTATTAACTAGTAATCTTCAGAATAACTAGTGGTGTAAGATCTCTAGTTCATTAGATTGTTCCACAATCTTGGTAATTCGCAAAATCACCACAGTTCAATTTAAGTCATTCCTTAAAATCTTACACGGATAGAGTATTCTATGAGAGAGACAAATACATTAATTAAGTTTTCCCTCAACAACTTTTGTTCTAGATACTCATTCTCTGTCGCCACAATCCACTATTTCAAAATTATCACTGAGTGCGGTGAGGGAGACATGCGAACCCAAGTCTTACACAGCTTTCCGCCAAAATTTATCATTAAGGAGATGAATTCGAAATACTTAAAAATAAATATTAAATCTGTCTGGAAACGAAAACATTTGTTATTATAACCATAACCCACCTAGGGTACAAAGTCGCAATCTCTACTCTTCTTCTGATTATAAAGAAAGATTCGAAAGAACTTTAGGAAACCTTAAATTATACATAAAATATTATTTAATTAACTTTGCGCTATTTACTCTATGCATAACCACTTCTCTCCAACCTGAAGGGACCCTTGAAACGCTTCTTGCGCGCGCATAATATTAATTCCCTTTAAAACCAAGAAATAGCATCCCGACAAAAACCTCTTTTATAAGTGACAAGTTTTACCACCAAAACGGGGTTGTATGTTGAATCAAAACAGGAGTTACCACACTGTATACCGTAAAATAATTACTTTGCACAGTGAAATAGAGGTAGACGCCCAATTTAAAAATAAGCACAAGAACTAGCAATTACGATGAAATAAACAAGACATAAAATCACCCATTTGACATAAAGAAATCTAATATAGATAGTAAAAAACATCCTTGTGCAACTGTGTCTTCTTTCAATAGAGAGCTTTCAGTAAACTTTCTTGCCTTGACTAGAATAAAAGCGAGATGGAAGAAGAAAAAGCTGTTGACTACCAATATGATCGAAATGAAGCTGTAGAGATACACCCAAAACACTCTTTTATCTGAAAGAAATGGAAAGAAACTAAAGTTTCACTTTAATAAACAACAAAAGTATAAAACCAGAAAGTATTAATAATCCATTTATTAAAAGATATATAGGATTAAGCAATGAAGAATGGCAAGTCCAAAAGGAAAAATAGTCAATCACATAGCAATGAGAGAACAGCATGTTGATATTAAACAAACCTATTTTGAAGTCTTCATTTCAATAAATTGTTAAACGGCCAAAATTCACGATTGTTATAATCAAATTGAGGTGTATTCACACACGAGACAATGTGTCATTACTGGTTTCATGGGAGGGAACATTTCTAAGGGAAGGAAGGCGAATTGTATACAGGAAGATATCAAAAAACGATTTCGGCACTATCTATGTGTCTTTAGGTCTTATACTTTTAGATTTTTTATATTTTTCCAAGTGCGTGATTTATCCAAGATATTTTGCGAATTCATTTGAATGGCAAAATTTTCCTTAAGTAATAGAAAAACGAAAATGTTATATTTGATTGATATGTGAGGTGAATATATAGACAGTTCCATTTAAGTAATACGTACTGACATGATCTAAAGTCTTAAGTTACTGAAATGTAGATGAATTAACTTAAGTCACCTAATTTACTCAAAAAATCAAAAAACAAATTTTAAAGAAAAATTTTATTGAATGTTAATTTGATCACGAAAATATACTTTTATTTTCGTAGTAACTTTTTATACACCTGAAAATCTTAATATTGGTTGCTTGCAATTTGCATTTATTAAACACTGGATAATCGCTAAGTGATACCGAGAATTAATACTCTCAAGTATTTCTAAACACTTCATAAAATTCCACGAAAATTCTACAAATAATTTCCTTGTAATTAGTATGTAATAAAATAATATAATATGGGAAAAAAATGAAACCTTAACCCAAGAAAAATCACAAATTTAGCACAGAGAGAAATTATACCAAGCCTAAAAATACTGTCACAATAAATGCTAGGTAGACAATGGACTTTATAATTTTGTTTCTTGGGGATAATAAAGTACTAAGAAAATCACTTTAGAACTGAAGTGGTACATGTTTTATTATTAGTTAACGAGTCCAGTTCGAAAATCTATTACATATTTAATTAAGAGTATATGTTCAAAATGAAAGATTTCACACTTACGATGATAGACTGTCCACACGAGATAGCTAAAAATTGTTGATGCAACAAGCTTAAGAAATTGAATAATTTACGGAATAGAGAAATATAAAAATCTCTCGTTTTTGCTTAGGCAACTCGTGGAAGAATTTTATCACATTCTAATATGGGGCAAGTAACGGGTTTGAGGGAGATCACATGCATGCTTTCCATCGACTGAATGAGAAAAATTTTAGGCGATGGAGGGGAGGAATGTTTTGTAAAACATAGGTTATCTTTTATTTTTTATAAATTCCTTTTATTTATTTATTTTTTTTTTAGATCAAAAAGAAATATGATAATAAAAAGAAATAATATGTGATAACAGATAAGTAGATTTCATGCTTTCTTTAAAAAATCTGTAGAACGAAATAATTAGGGCTCTTTTTCGGTAGTAATTGAGTTCTCCTCCTTCAGGAAATAAACTCTGTACTTATATTGCAATGGTTTATACACGCTAACACAGCACATGCAGCGATGTGAAACTACACACCATTTTTTTTGAATACAAAAAATAAGTAAATTACAGAAAAAAAGGGGGACTCTTCTTGCTTTTAAGAGTTATAGGTGGTGGATATCGAGAATTTATAATAGCCGATAGGGAGGGATTATAATTGCAGATGAGGTGGTCGTAGTGCCCTTGTAAAGTGCACGTAATTTGAAGAGATAGTGTCCACAGCGATATATAGAATTACTCCCACTATATGGTATACCTTGGTTAAGGAGTAAGCAAATTGTAAATAGAATTTATAATTAGAGTATTAGTTTGTCAGTCTTCGATCCCTGATATTATCCGAAAAAATGGGAATTGATCGAACAAAGGAATGTAGAGTATTCTATCTTCGTGTCTTCGACTATTACATTCGATATTTAATGAAAATTGAGGTCTGTGAACACTATCTAATTTTTGTGATCAAAAGATATTATTTCTATACCTTGAGATATGAAATAATCTGAAAGATAAATCACTTAAGCAATCCATCTTATCTATTTGAGTATATTGATGTTAGTGGTAATCAAGGAAAGAGCATACAATTTAAATCACACAATATGGGAGGAGAAACACATAGGCTTTGTTCTAATTTCTCTCTTCTTTAAATTCTTCTTGTGTTAAGATTGTTAAAGACGTGGTGGACGTTTTTCTGTGAACAGTTTAGGATTCTCTCTTGCGTGATTTGCTAATGGATGTGATTGTTATTTTAGTTTCTTTTTCTCAGGTGAAATTTTATTAAGATAGTGGACGTGCGTGTGTTCGGTTTGAGAGAAAAACTACGTTTAATATAATTTAAGTCGCAAAAAAATAATGTGATTCCGAGTTCCTCCATTTAAGTCGATTCGCTCCGAAAGATAAAGAAGAGTTGTTTCCTAAAGCTGGGGTATAAATAAATAGGTGACTATTATGAATTGTTTGGATAGGGCGCTGGTCTACTTTGAAATATTAATACTGGTCATCTAGAGGGATGCCATATGGAGGTGGTGGGATGAGACATGAATTTTGTGATGGTTGAGAAATGGATTTGAAGTGAAGGAAGTAGTTAATATGTCATCAAGCATATTATGTTTGGGGGGTAGCTTAGCGGTCGGCCAGAGATATTCTTTGAAAGTAAGCCCTTCTCTGAAGACTGGAGATCAAAAAGTTAGGATTTGGGAGGTTTGTTGGAGGGTCGTGGAATGAAGGATTGTGAGTGGGCGAAGTATTTGATTAGGAGAAAGGTAACGTGGAACTTTTTGTAGAACGAAAGTATTCGAGAAGGATATGTATGTGGTGAACAGTAGGTATGGGTTTAGGTTAGTTCTTACTTTGTCATTGTATTTCTGTTTTTGTGAAAATGGAAAGGGACCGGTTAGAGAAAACTCACTAGAGATTGATTTGAGGGAGGACCCAGCGAGGTGTTCTCTTATGTAAATAGACTAAGCGGGTATTTTCTCTGTTGACAACCGTTATAAAGTGCGGTATGTGGTTCCCTTTTGATAATTTCTTTCGGTTTGGTGTATACCCGATTGTTTCCATCATCTTGTAAATCGGAAGTATTTGTTTTGGAGAAAAATTGATAAAATGTTGTTCACATGGAGGAGAGGAAGTTAAATTTTTTATGAGAGTTGAGAATGACTCAGTGTTATATGAAAACTGCTTCGGTTCTGCAATATATTAAGAAAAATGTGAAAATGCTACTTCTAAGTGGCTTCTTTTTTCGAAAGATTATTTGCAAAATCCGGACGCTTGAGACACGAGCGGCTCTTTTGGAGATGTCATTAAATGATTCATGAGAGAAAGGATAACTTGTTTCAGGAAAGGCTAATCATTACTGCGTCCTCCAGGAAGCAAAGAGTGTAAAGCTTGGTAAAAGAAATTTTTGGCTAGTGCGTTGGGTCTGTCATTTAAGAACCTATAATAGTATCGAGTAATCAATCGTTTTTGACGCCCGCTAAGAGCCGCGCGCGCTCGCACGTGCCGCTGTTTTGAGAAAATATTTGATCAGTTCTTAATAGTTTTATAGCATGCTTAGAGTGGAAACGGTAGCAAGGTCAGTTTATACTTAAACGAATAATAGGGGCAAGGAGAAGAGAAGTTCTTTACCACTCAATCAACTGAAAGGTAATTAAGAGGCATCTTTTAATATTCCAAAATGGTAAAATATTATCGGAACACAGAGTGAAGAGTTTGTTTAAAGCTATTGTTAAGAGTGGTTTAATTACTTTAGTTTTCGCCCAATTGTGGCAATTCTTCTCATTTAATATATTCCCTATCTAAAACTAAATTGGAATCAATACTATCTATTCTATGAATGTGCTTATTGTTTGATATATACTAACTTACTCTACATCAATGTGCTCTACTTACACACTTCATGTTCCATTAACTATAACGAGTTGAAAGTGCGCTTTCTGAATCGCTTGTGCTTGTGGTGCATCCATACTTGTACCATGGCGCGAGCACGTCTTCGATAGACCATTAGCTCTTTATGCTTACTCATGCTAATTAATTGAAGATGTCTAAAAAGCCTTCGCTTGCTCTAAATTTTTTGGCATTCGCTGTGCTAATGTAAACTAATATTACGTCGTGTTTCAAATGTCACACTTCCACAACTTTGCTAATCTTTGCGTGAGCTATCTCATTATCAAAAACGCTTGTGGAACTTCCACTTATATCATCTCTGCTATTAATCCTTACATCTGCTAAATATTTTGTTCATAATAAACTAAGAGTTATTAACCTAACCCTTTTATTTGGAAAATCAAACACTCTATCTCCAAAACCTATTTCTACTTGCTGCGTAAGTCTTTTATGAATTTCATCACCATTACCTTCGCTATTTCCAACTGCATTTGGGTTCTCATTTCCATTTTGTAACTGCGTCATATCCATTTCGCTTCTGGACTCGGTTGCTATTCTATTGCTTCCCAACTGTGCATTTGATATGCTTTGCGATTTTGCTAAATTTGGTAATTTGGTGTGTTAATCTGTAAATTATTAATTACAATCTGAAATAAATAAAGTTTGTGTCTAAGAGTGGAAAAAGTCAATATTCCTCAATGCCTTCGGCTGTTGAAAATCGGGAGCATAGTGTGGACATGTTAGTGAATTCTGTGTGTAAAGCTTCGTTATATTTTCTCTCTTTCACCGGCGTCATGTCCATGCTTTTTCACTCTCTTCCTTGGACCTATAATCGCTCCACAATTAACCAACCAAATCTTTTATATTGAACTTATTAGAGATTGACTCTCATAATCCTATCTGCTTAACCGCCTTTCATTTTGATGTAGGTTATGGGTGTATCATTACATTCTCTATTCTCATCCTCCTGGATATATGGGTGTTTCCTACATCCATGGAAAACTGCGTGGAGGTCTTGATTAATATTTGAAAAATGTCTCACTCTGAAACATATTATGCAATAATAGATAAACATATAGAAACATGCCCATTTTTATCATTAATGAAATTTTTCATTCGCGATCTGGGGGCTTTCAACCTGGTATAATGCTACCCTGAAAAAATATACTATTTAGGAGGGACGAGCTTTTGCTAGAAAGCAAAAATCCTGAAGGATAATACAAGTATCATGTTTATCATCTATTTGGGTTGATTAAGGGCATTTGTGGTTGAGGAAATAACACAATGGTCGTTTTTTCCATATTTGCATGCTCGTAAAATGCCTTTTTCATTCATAGTTCGCCGTGTTTAGATCTTCTGTGAGAGGTTGAAGCCTTTGTGATCCTTCTTCATTCATAATTCGTTTTTTGCTTTATCATGATAGTTTGGAGAATTTGGTACCACATTTTAAGATAATGAGATTAAGTTAGCTGCACTGAGAAATATGTTTGTTATAACACTTTTTGCGTATACTGCCTGGGCCATGTGTTATACAACTTCAAATCCCTTTCCACTACTCATGACTTATATCACTTATATTTATAAACATGCTCGTTTATACTGCATTTTTAGCATTAAAATATTTTTACACTTTGTGTGCTCTACCCTTGAAGGAAATACAATCATCCTCTACATAATCTTCTAGTAAGTGTTTAAAAGACGCTCACAGAAAAATCGGGCCTCTCACGCAATTTTTCAACACATTTTTCAAAAAGAGCTCAGTCTCGTATCCCTGAGATATGTTTTCACAATATTAATTACATACATTTGCGTTTGCTTTTAAACATTATGAATGAGAAATTTGAGCGTAATTGCCAACATTTACAATAATTTCTCTTATACTTAATGCTCTATGATCCAATTTAATAAGGTCTGTGTGGTTGATATACTTTGTTGACATTTGTTTAAATAAGGGTACTTTCATTATTATTAAAGTTATTTGTGTGAGTGATGGCGTTTCTGTTACCATTTACATTCACATTCATAGCTGAATCGAAATCATCAAGAGTGGTGGAACTGCTTATATATCACTACCCATTTGGAAAATCAGCGCGCGCGCCATTCGCTCGCAGGGGAATGTCTCTCGTTTCTTGTGAGTATGTTTCTGACCGGCGGTCCTTTGCTCAACCCCAAAAAGATCCGTGACTACCAGTGCTCATCGTACTGGTTGATTTTTTCAAACAGAATTTCATCATAAAAATAGTGATTATATTCTTGAAAATATTCTTTCTCCCAGGTAAGTTTTATTTTTTATCTATGTAAATTTGATCAATTTTATACCAATATCTTATTCTTAGTTTCCATTTCTTATCTTTAATTAGTAGATATTGGATGTTACTAATTAATATTCTGGTATTTTATTGATGTGCGAGAATAGAATTGCAAATTTGATTTAGAGCAATTTCTAGATCGAAGAAACGCCTATATTGGTTGCTTATGTGTAACTTTTACCCGATGAGTTGAATAATGTTTTCTATTTGAGTAATAAAATTTTGATTGTAGGTTGCTGATAGAAGAATTTAGAAAATGTACATTTGTGAACAACTTGTCATGAAAGCAGAGGTTAGTTTTCAATCAGTAGAATATATTTAGTAAAATGTACAATAGGGTTGAAGGATCGAGATGAAAAGAGTTAAATCTTTTTAAATTTTTGGATGAATAGCGTTGACCTTTAGAGTAAGTGATTTTGCATGATCGGATAGTAGACATTTAAGAACTTAACAGCCCTTATTAAAAAAAAATTATTATATAAGATATCTATATAATATAATAGAAGGCTAAATTGGCCTTTTTGGTGTGGCAAAAGTGTGTATTTTTATAATTAGTAATATAAAATCAATCATTGAGAGGAATAAAAATTAGAAATTTATCCCCAAATCATTAAACGTGACGGTAACTGAGTTAAATTATTGGTCTCTTAATTAAAGGTCACTAATAATAGGTGGTGAATAAATTTTATTATATCATTCAAAACTTTGTTTATAAAATTTATTAAATAAAATTTTGACAAAAAAATATTGTTCACTAACCTTTGATGTCATCTGCTCCCTGTATAGTTTACTTTTATGGCTAGCTCTATTTCGCCGACTTGTATTGTTTCCTTCTTCACCTATAATACAAACGCAAGTAGCTATGCTCACCTGAATTTTATCATCATCATCGCCGATGGAAGGGTACGTCCGCTTTCTACCCAGCCAAACTTATTTCCTAACAGATTACGCGGAAATGGGAAAGTTATAATTGAATTAATAGTGCACCTATGGTATGTTTTTCCACAGGGTATAACACTAATATTATATATGCAGTACTACTAGTTTAAGAATAAAGGTTTATATTTGTAAGAATAAAATTTACATAAATACCTTCACAGTGTAGAGTGCCTAAAAAAAAATAATTAATAAAAAAACAATAACCATAAGGAATTTTACTAATGGGATCAAATACGTATCAAAAGAAACCATTAAACACAAAAAAATAAAATAAAACTCAGATCAGCAATATATTTTCACTATTAACTTGTTAAAACAGTACTTCAAATAATAGTTTAAGACTCTAGTCATTGCAGCAAATCACAAGTAAATATAAAGTACTAAAATGAATTTATACAAACAAACTATATTAATATTGGTATCCTAACCAACTTTGTTCACTAAAAATCACCATTTATTTCTACAAATCTACAATATTTACAAAATATTAATATTTAACTCTTAATTGAGAACTACTACAAACCCAAGTATTTAACAAAGCACTTTCCAAAATTTATCAAAAGATGAATCTTGTTCTAACTTAAATAATAAATTATATCTTAAGAATTTTAAAGAAAAAATGTTTATAGATCGGACAATCAAAGTTGCAGGACGCGCGAAATTAATCTTCTATATAAAAATAAATGAAAATATAAAAAAATATCACTTGCAATTAATGCTAAAAAATTATAACAATTAAACTTTCATATTACTTACTACATAAAACCATACTTCCACAACCTGAGGACCTAATAATGAATAGCTCTTACAAATTTTAATTAAATGTACTCTTTACTTGCTTTTGTGCATTCTTTCATTTTTAATAAGTAGAAGTATATTTTTTAGCTACAATCAAAACTTTATGTTTAGATTAAAATGAACAATGATAAACACTGAATAATAAAAATTAATTTAAATGCTAAAGAATATAATTACACTAAAATTACATTAAAAAAAAACAAAAATCAACTGACGCCTATAATAATACTTAAACAGAATAATTTAATTAAGGAAGTGTATTAAAAAAAATTAAATTGAGAGTGATATAGTAGGTTATCATGTAAAATGAAGAATAGTAAGCGAATGGACACAGAACCGAGAATTTTATTATGACTAAAAAATTAGTATATATATTCCAATCTTTAAAAAATCACGCTCAGATATATATACACAAATAATTTATATAATTGGAAATGTTAATAATATTAATATAATATAAAAACTAATACTTTACAGGCACATGAGTTGTATAATAATAATAAGTAATAGAGTTTTATTTTAAATACAGTATTAAATAATTGTTACTAGTTACTAATTAAGATTCCCACCTTACCAAATATAATTTTAGAAGAAAGGGCCACTGTAAGTAAATTACACCTCTTTAATGATTTATTTAATGAAAATGTTATAGAAACTTCAGCTTTAACAAATTGAGTGTGTAAACACAAACTTTCATTACTTCATGGGGAGAACATCTAAAAAGGGAATTGTAACAACGCCATATCTAAAAATGTGTAACATTTATCGACTAATGAGCCTTTTAAATAGTTCATTAATTTTAGATTTTAATTTCATATGAGGCGTATTTTTAAAAAGGTTATGTGATTTAATTGTAAGCAAAATTTGTTTAACTGCTGAGGAGGGGGAAATTTATTTTCAGATTGATAGGATGAGGCGAAAAGTACAGTTCATTTAGTAATACGACTCATATTAAAGTCTTATTAATAGATTTGTAAGGAAATAAAATAATTACAAAACATAAAAACTATAAATATTTTTAAAAGAAAAAATTTTATTAATTGAAGTGGGGCGAAATATACTTATGAGTCTAACTTTTTATACAGAAAAACCTTAATATGGGGGCTATTTATAATTATAACTTGGAAAATCACAAGTACCAATAATTACTCATGATTAAATTATTCAGCCGAGTGACTAACACAAATTTTTAAATAAAGATGATTTCATGACTACAAAATTAGCCAAAATATAAATTGCAATTATAATATTAATAATATAAAAAAAATTATATATGATTACTAATATTATTTTATAGGATATAGTAACTTAATACTATGTGAAGACATTATAATACTATAGCATATCGCTAAGTACCCAATAATAAATACTTCAAAAATTTTCAAAGTACTTGAGGCCTAAACAATTATTAAAAAGATTTCACAGTGAGTATTAATTCGTATGAATCGCCCTAATTCATAAGAACAGTTTCAGATATAAAGGATTGACATGTAAAATAAATACGGAAAGGGCCATATCCCTATAAAAAGTGTAAAAAGTGTTTTGTACAAGTTAGGAGACTATTATAGTTTTATAATCTAACACACAGCAGTAAAGATATATATGTATATCTTCCAAAAGTTTAAAATTTCAATTAAAATCTTCCTCGGTCACGAGTAAAAGAAACCAAAAGATTATTCATAATTATGTATCAAAAACCTTCAGTACTAACGATAAAATTTTTAGGAAGAGAATAAAATTTTACTATATACAATACTAATTTATAAACTTTTCGATATAAAAAAAAAATATGTTTGAGGTAACTGAGGCGACAAAACTGTTTCTCGCTTTCAAATAATATTTTTTATTTATTGAAGAAGTTTATTGTAAGTGTGAGTGATAAAAAAATAAATAATAATTCGAGTCTAGAACCAATATCCTAGCAAGCAAATAATCTTTACCTCACATACGCATGCATATAGGGTTATCAGTTAGCGCAAAAAAACCACCCAATAAAACATTGATATCGCAAAAGTACTCTGAGAAGAAAAATCTACAGAGGGAGTGTTGTGTTCGGCACAACACAGTTATTCTTCGTTTAACTACAAATAAACCTTCTGTAACTTGTTTTAATCTCAAATAGTGGCAGAAATAGAAATTGCAAGGCCTTATTATAGTTAATATAGTATATCAGTTCCTACAGCCTATTCCTACTCAGACCCTTAAATAACTATTATTTATTATTTTTTTGTGTATTATTATTATTATTTATTTAATTATATTTATAATACTCTATTATTATATTATTATTATTAATTTTATTATTAATGATATTATTATTTCTTACGATTATTATTATTATTATTGAATTTTATAATAATTGAATTCATTTAGTAATTTGATAAAGTCTAGAACTCACTCTTGTCATTTATTTTTCCTAATTTTCCAGCACGAGAGTTGTGCCCCTCATATATACGGTATTTGATATGGAAGCGATAGTTTTAAAGGTATCAATTAGAGAGCAGATAGGAATCATCGTTTACACCACGCTTTCACGAGCATTTATTTACAATGAAGGATGTGAGTTACGGGTTAAATGTGGATATAAAGAAAATTCACTAATTACTTTTTATTATTAAAAAACAGAAAGAGTAATAAAAATTATTTTGAAAGAAAAAAGAAATAGAAAGAAATAAGAACCAGAGGTAATTATGAATAAGGGCCTTTTTTTTATGGTCTACTTTAGAGACGGATTGTAAAAAAATAAAAATAGAATAATATATGACACAAGATAAGCTACAACACCTACCTGTGTACGAAAGCATCCTTAAGTAATACGTTAAACGAAATTGCAACGGTAGTTTCAACAAAAGTGCACGCCATTTATATTGGGGCGGCGTTGTTCAACTTTGGGCGTATAAAAAAATTAACGTTACTGGCCATGATAACTCGCAGCAATATTTGTTTAACCACACCCAGTTACTTGAAGGGTAGGGGTGAGAATTTAATTACTAGATTATTTTACACGTGGTGTTACCAGGCTTATACAAAATGTACGGAGCTGGTTCTAGAAGCCTTAAAATTTTATGTTTAGACCACCAACCGAGTTTTGCGAACTTAGGACTTATTCCAACGTTCTGAGAAAAAAATTCTAGAGAACCAAGAGTGGTATCCTAATACATTAGTAATGAATAATATAAATATAAATGCGCAGCAAAATAAATGAAGACTTACCATAAGAAAATATTCATCATATTTTAGCAACAGAGAGCAGAAAAATTACATCATAACAGACAGAGCTCATCTGTTAATAATATTTGGCTTAGAGATGCTATATATTACAATCCCCAGGCGCGTATATAGTCCGCAAGAAGACCTCGCTAGATGGTCTCAGAAGGTTGGAAGGAGGGAGTGGGGTCGAGAGCACAGAGAGATTTATAATTCTCCCTGTTTTTAAGGGGGATAAAACCAGTACTTTAGAAATTTCCCTTTCGTATAACAAGTGGTATGTTATTTAGTTCTTACGTAGAGAGTCCATTCGAAATATATCATTATCTCACGCACGCTCATAAATTACAAAGTGAAAATAGTAATCAATTTATACAAGTATCCTTCAAGAGACTCATTAACATTAATTGGTGATAAAAAGCAGAAATTAAAACTCAATACCAACCAATTATAAAAATTCGTTTGTTATGGCAACTCTGGAAGAATTTTATCCAGATAGATGGGAGGCACAGGGGTTTTGAGGGCAGATCCACATGATGCTTTCTGCGATTATATGAGAAAAATTAACAGGATGGGGGGGAATATGTTGTGAAAAAGTAGAATTTTTTATCTTTTTATTTCCTATTTATCTAATTGTTTTCTCTTTTTAAATGCGGAAAAGAAAAACACAGAAAATATGTGATAACGACCACCAGGAGTGTCAATTCCGGCTTTCTTTAAAAAATCTATAAAACCACGAGAAAATTCCATCAGTATTTGGTATATATTATATATATATATATATAATATACAATATTTTAACTATATATATATACCTAGGGAATAAATATATATTGATATCATAGACTTATAATGGAAGTAATTCATACTTGTATAATTATAGATGGATATAGATTACAAAAAGAACTTATACCTCATATTTTAGAATATTAAGAGCTTCTCTAAGATCACTAATTTATTTTTCCCATATAGGAAGAGTATACTATCGATTAAGACAGATTAATTGTCATAAGAATAAACATGTATGAAATAGACACGATTAGATATCTTAGTAATACTTATATATTTGAGGATAGTAGGGTTTGGCCAATTCTCCTTGAAAAGGGAACTAAGAGATATCCCAGAACACGCGGCTTTATCGAGTACCGAATACTGCGCTATTTATTTGTTCTTAGAGAGAGGATGCCAGATACACTTTCTCCGAGACTGATACGAATACTTGTTTTTTTTAATTAATACTACATAGATACATCAGTAATAGACTCAGAGGCATTTGAGTTGAAGACAGCTAGTTAAACCTATACAAGGAAAATTGCATTCTTTGTACACACCAATACTTTAGTCCATCAAATTGTTTTCATATTGGTTTTGGCCCATAGTAATAGTTTTAAAATTTTATACGTATTATATCCTTTCCACAACTTCTCATTTTAATAATACATGCTATAAATGGTATAAAATATAGATATAGTAATAAATTTTTTATTTTGTTTGTTTTAATAATCAAAAAATATTTCTCGATTTTCCTCATCTCTACAAAAGTATTATTAGGGAACGAAGTTTAAGCCACTAGGGAACTATAAAATGCGAACAAGATACTAAAACAAATATTTTAGCAAGGAGAATGGAATTGTATATAGCTACTATAATAAAAGAATAAAAGTATACTTACATAAACGAAAAAAGGCGAGAGATCTTTCAATTTAAAATAAGCAAGCGTGAGAGATACCACATAAATAAAAATAACTCGTCCACTAAAATTGATGTACAAGTTGATTCAATGACAAGTGAATATATTATATATATATATATAATTGCCTCCTCAGGTGGGTAAAGGCAAAAGGCCTACTGAGTTCCACGGAAGTTGGGGAGAATTCGAAGATCAAGGCCAAATTCCTAGATAAACATAGTTTGAAAGAATGCCAGTCAAAGGAAGTTGGAAAAAATAAACACATATAATGTGTTCCAGACTTTAGCAGCGGAGTACATAGAAGATTGAGGATAGCTCTTAAGTCTATGGTCAGATCAGTTGAACAGATAAAGGACAAGACTGTGTGGAAAGACGAATCGCAAAAGTCCTCCTCAAAGGAAGAAGTGTTGTACAAGAGAGTTCAGAAGAACAGTGTCCATTGTCATAACAATATAATAAGGGGAGTGATGCAATAGTTTTACGGCTTGAAAGAAATTAGAGACAATAAGCTAGAGCATTGGAATTGAAAAGAAGAAAAAAAACTAGATTCCAACTTATTAAGAAATGCATTTCGTGTAGAGGTGCCCTTAATATGTGATGCTTACTCCATACAAGAGCAAACAGCACCCCTATTTAGAACAAACAACTAGAGTGATGAAAAAAAATTCTGAAGGCACCTTAGAACACCCATTGTCTTAGAAGGTTGTTTAGTGAGAGAAATATCGTGATTCTTCTAAGAAAGATTTCAAGGTAAGGAAATGTCAATAACATTAAGACAAGACGAAGGTTTGAGTTGAGTGTTTTCGAAAAGGTGGTTTGATTGCGTGCAAGGTTATGTCGAGAAGATATATGAAGAAACTGGATTTTGGGACATTGAAAACAATCATGCATTCTTTGCCACAGCTAGAGAGATACGATGAAGGTCAGAGGTCATTTATTCCAAGGCCACACTCCTACCATTAACTATTTGCTGTTAAGTGGGTCGTCCGTCTTTACAGCTAGAAGTAGTACTGAAAGGTGGAGTCGTCGGCTTAAGAGTAGATAGGAAACGAAGCCACAGATTTGACACCGTTGATGAAAGGTAGTAAAAATAGCTGACTATGGAACAAAACTCAGAGAAACCACAATCTAGAAACACCACTATTGATAGATTTAAAGGATGAATGATGGCCGTCTACAACACCTGTGATAGATCAGTCGGAAAGCAAGTCAGAGAGAAGGTTTCGGAGTATAGAATAGATATCGTATGAATGAAGTTTAGAAATTAAAGCTTTCTGTCAGACTGTTTAGAAAGATTTTGATCGACTTGTCTAGTTTCAGGCAGGGTTGTGGAGTCGGAGTCGGAGTCGCGGAGTCGGGGAGTCGGTAGTTTTGAAGAGAGTGGAGTCGGAGTCGGAGTCGGAGTCGGAGTCGGAGTCAGAGTCGGAGTCGGAGTCGGAGTCGGAGTCGGCAATTTTGAAAAGGGTGGAGTCGGAGTCGGTAATTTTGAAGAGGGTGGAGTCGGAGTCGGAGTCGGTAATTTTCAAGAGTCGGTAATTTTCAAAAGAGTGGAGTTGGAGTCGGAGTCGGTAATTTTGAAGAGGGTGGAGTCGGAGTCGGAGTCGGAAAATTTTTGAACCGACTCCACAACCCTGGTTTCAGGGCACAAAATTCACAAAAATTAAAGAGTCAGAGTGAAATAAGAGTTCGCCAGTCGAGCATTTCTTACATGATTTCTACAGGTGAACTGATATGATTAGAAGATTTAAGATGCTTCTAAATCTTCTTGTTAAGGATAGATTTGAAAATTTTGGAATGAACAGAGGCTAGCCTTGGGTCAATTATTGTGCTTGATGTCAATAATTTTGGCAGGATATCTTTGAATAATTATGCTGAATATAATGAATTTCTGTACAGTTTGATGCGAAGTAACCTTGGGACAACCTCATAGTAGTGGCCAAAACGAAAGAGAGAAGTTATATTGAAATATTTCGAAAAACTCAATAAAAATATTGCTAACCATAGGACACAGTGTTGATCCCATGCTTAAATCCTTGACTTGTTTAAAAACTCTGCCATTAAATTTGAAAAACACATGGTGTAAAATATTGAACTGAAAAACTGACATCAAATTCATATTCGCATATCCAAAATTCTTTGACTAAATAAATATACTCCAAAATAAAACAAATATTTATTCGTCTTCACCACTCTCAAATCATTATTTTTGGTAATTTTAATGTTCACCACACCAATAACTCTCTCCTATTTCTTAAGATTCATCTAGTGAACTCGACAACCAATATTCGATTCACAGTAATCTTGAGGAGTTGGTGTAGCTCCCTATCCATATAATTTGATCGCCTTGGAGATGAACCCAACATAATAGACCTGTTCTTAAATTTAAATTATTCTCTTAATTTAAATTTAAATTCTCCTAATTCTTGTAATCCTTATACTATTAAAGTTTTTCTTTCTCTGGATTCCTCTGATCCTTGTTTTATCTGTTTTTTTTCTATCTCTTCAAGTTAATTGATTGAAAATTACTACCTTCGAAGTGGAAACTTTTTTCGACCGGTGCTACAAACTTGTCGAACTTGCGGTGGTAATTGTTTAACTTTCCATTCAATGATTACTTCCTGGGATTATGCAAAACTCATACCCGAGATGACCCTCTTTTTCTTGAAGAGGAATATTTTATATACTTTCTTTTTAACTTAAACCTAAAAATCATAGTTCAAATTTGTTTTTTGTTTTTTCAAGCTATTCGTCACAGGGATATTGTCTTTAGGAATTTACGTCGTTCTCAATATTTCATCCCAGAAAGGTAGAAAATTTATTATCTGTGCCACTAAAAATTCTTTTCTGAGATGAAGGTAATAATCTTTCTGACTTTTCAACATCATGCAATTCTTCTTTCCTTTTTCTCTGACTATTGTTCTATGCTCTCGGCACTTCCTTGAATCTTTTGCCACAGAGTTAGACAAATGGAAAGTTTTCGGTATGGTCTGACACAGGTTTTGATTTCAAAACCTTCAATTTTTCCGATTTTTATCTCTCTCTTCTTGACATTATCTATAATTTCCTTTTCGGTAGGTCTATCTATAGCTGCTTTTGTAGACGGACATCGCTCATCTTGTGAAACAATCAATGATGGTGTTCCTTATGGTTTTGTCCTACTCTCAACTCTTAATCTGATTTTCATTAATGATCTATCTGTTACTTTGCTTCCAATCCACTCTTGTGACGATAACTAGAACCTTTATTGTTCCTTTTAATTTGAAAGATTTTCCACTCAACAGCAATAGTTAATGCCGTGAAGACAACTTTGTAAAAATTTATCTTTGATATTTTTTGTATCTCTACTGTAGTTGGAGAAAAGGAAGTTCGACTGTTTTAATGCCTCAGAAAACCCTGTCTCTTCATCTATATGCACGTCATAATCTTCCACACAGCTATAATATCTTTGATTCAATAAACACAACTCACACCTTCTCTCCTTAATAATCTTTTTATTCCTTTTCCTATGAACTTTCTTAGAAGAACCAAATTTTTCTCGCTAAACAAGGTTCTACGGTGCTGGGTGTTCTGAGGCGACTTCAAAATATCTTCACACGACGTCAGTTGCTTGCTCTTTAGAGGGACGTTGTTTGCAGTTGTATGGAGTATGCATCTCATAACTGGAGTGATTCTACACATACAGCTCTCCTTGAAACAGTGAAATACAGAACATTTCAGCTTATCAACTCTTTTACCCTTACTGACTATCCAATCTCTTAAAATTTAGCTCTTGAACTGTTCCACCAACCCCATTATACTGTTCAATCGCTATTAAAAAGGACACTGTTCTTCTGAACGCTATAATCATATACCGCTCCCCTTGAGAAGGGCTCATGTAAACCAGACTTAATCATTCTTCTCAATTTTACATGTTTTTACCTTTTAAAGTGTAGTACACTTTTCTTTCATATATTTCCCCCACTTCACTTGGCTTGCATACTTTCTATCGACGTATATATATATATATATATATATATATATATATATATATATATATATATATATATATATATATATATATATATATATATATATATATATATATATATATATATATATATACTATATATATCAAATATATATATATATAATATACAGAAATTCAATTTAGATAAATATTAAAACATATTGCATTTTTAAAAAAATTCTTTTTTATTGATCGTCACAATTAAATATCAATTTATTTGATATTTCTACTTGAGAAAAATGTGACATTTCGCTTATAGCATGAATGTTTCATAAAGGAGAACTAGTAACAAAAGCGTTATTCCAAATTTAAATTTTAAAATAAAATATGATTTCTTTATAATTACAAAAATAATATTTATTTCTGTTTTTACATCAAATATATATACACATATACATACAATATATATATATATATATATATATATATATATATATATATATATATATATATATATATATATATATATATATATATATATATATATATATATATAATATATATATATATATATCTTAGTTTATATATATATATATATATATATATATATATATAAACTTAAAGAAATAAAACCTTCTTTATAAATATTTATGTAAACTTAGGCCCTTATATTGGTTACTTTATAAAAAATTAATCACTTTACACAATTTTTAATCACTAAAATAAAACCTTAGTAAACATTTTCTTTCAATTAAACCTTATTTATTTACAAACTTTTATAAGAGATAAATTTAACATTTTTTTTTCTAAATGTAATAATACGAGCTTTCGCCTCTATGTCGGGAGGCCTCTTCAGGTGATGGATCTATCGAGAGCAAGAACAGAAGAATCAAAAAATTAGACTGACTATGAATTTTGGAATTGGTTGGTTTCTGTTATTATTTTTTTGTAAAAGTACGTGTCTTTCATTAAACTGATTTGTATCGGGTCCATCTTCGCTTCGCCCTGTTGTTTGTTATAATTATTCCAATTTCTAATGCAGAATGATTCAATTTGCTTTCTTAAACTAATATCTGAAGTGTTGAAAATTTGATTTGTATTATTTATATTGATGGAATGGTTATAGTTGGTTCTATGAGAAGTAAGAGCAGAGTTTAAGTTGTCGGTCCTAAGATCATATTTATGCTGATTTATCCGTCTTGTAAAATCGTTTGTTTCGCCGAAATACGCCAGGTTGCAGTCTCTGCATGGTATGCGGTATACGCATTCAATGAGGTCGGGGCTTTTAACTTTTGGGGGAGGAAAACTTTTTTTAGGGGGAAGGTGTTGGATTGAGTGAAATGGATGTTTTTTGGAAGGAGATTTTTTAACTGACCCGTAGGGAATTGGGGAACAGGCAAATAGGATCTGGGAGGTGTGGGGGTGTTTTGATTGTTATGATTGAAAGATACTTGAGTATTTTCTAGCGCATTATATGAGGGGTATAGTTAATATATATATATATATATATATATATATATATATATATATATATATATATATATATATATATATATATATATATATATATATATATATATATATATATATATATATATATACCATACATATATATATAATATATATATATATATATATATATATATATATATATATATATATAATAATATATATGTATATATATATATAATAAATGAATATATATATATAGATATATATGTAAATATATATATATAAATATTTTTTTATATATATAAAAATATATATATATATATATATATATATATATATATATATATATATATATATATATATATATATATATATATATATATATATATATATATATATATATATATATATATATATATATATATATGTACCGGTTATTCAGTGGATGAAAGTAACACCAACCTCCACTAAACAACCGAACACTTATCCTGACCGCAACTACCCCTAACGCGCACATGACCGGATGCTCGGAAATAGTTGTGGTTAGTCAAATTAAAAGGGGGTGTTAAAACTTATTGCAAAACGTAGGAAGGTGAAGCCACGCTCACCTTCGCTAACAAATTTATTAAATAAAATATGAAATAAAACATACTGTAAGCAGTGTTGTACAATATATAATAAATAATAATGAATGAATGGTTGTTAGTTCTCCACAGTTAGTATAAAAAAATAAAAAAAATAAAAATGATTCCTATCATAGAACGCCAGAAAAAGGATCGGTCTCCTTTGATGAATGATATTTTAAATAATTTTCACGAGAATTGACCCTCAAGATATTGTATAAAAGATATTTAAGTTCAACCTCAGTTTTACGCTTGTAATAATAAGACATACAACCAAAGATGCAAGGAAAAAATTTGATTACATCTCTAAATTTAAGATTCAAATTTAATTAAATGATAAAACAAAAATGTTTTTTTTTTTTTAATAATATTCCTCCCTGAACTACCATAATAAAGAGCCTTCGCCATGGTTATTTTCTTACCACAATTTTACAAATGTTAATGTCACCTACTCAAGTCAATTTTTTTTCATAACTGTATCCTTAAGACGATAAAGATGGAAGGGTTAAATCAAGATGTGTATATGCTTTCATTAACATTAACTATTTTGCCTATTTTGATATTAAAAGTGTTAAAATAATAATATAAAAATTTGTAGTAATTTTATTCATTATTACACTGAATGTAACAAAATACTTTTCAAACTTTTTTATATTTTACACGTTCTAAATCAGAAAAAGGTTTAAAATTTAAAATTTAATAAAAATTAACACATCTTGGAAGTCCCGGCAACCCAAATTTGGGTCGCGACCCAAAAGTTAAGAAATTCTACAGTCTAGTCTACATAAATGGATCAATCTGACAAAGGGGAATCCCATCCTGTTTATCTTCCTTGGGCGTAAATTCTTTTTCGTTTCCAGAGATGCAGCCACCAACGAGAATTGCCTTGTATTTATAGCCGGAATAATTAGCAAAAGTAATTTTACCGTAAAGCTCTGTATCTTCATAAGGGGTGCCGTCTGACCAGATGTATTTAGAAAATGTCGTGTTCAAGGTCAAGTCCAAATAGGAGCATTGGTCGTCTAAAACATGAACAACAAATATATATATATATATATATATATATATATATATATATATATATATATATATATATATATATATATATATATATATATATATATATATATATATATATATATATAAATATATATATATATTCTTCCTTTAAGCCACACTCACATTACATTTTAAGTACATTTTCTATCTTGTCATTATATTTGTAAAAAAAAAAGAATATAAAGAGTATAATATATAATATATAATATATAAATAATATATAATATATAATATATAATATATATTATATAATATATAATATATAATATATAATATATAATATATAATATATAATATATAATATATAAAAGAATGTAAAAAAATATAAATTCAGTTTTTCTTTGAGCTTTGAAAATGTTTTATCATTATTTGTTTTTGATATATATATATATATATATATATATATATATATATATATATATATATATATATATATATATATATATATATATATATATATATATATATATATATATATATATATATATATATATATATATATATATCAGTAGTACCTCGCAATAACGGCGTAATTGGGACCGGACCCTCGCCGTTAACTGAAAAACGCCGGTAAATGAATTAAGGCTTCTTTTGTACTAATACAAATGCCTGCAACAAAACCACGTACTATGTACTAATATATGTTAGGTGTGTGCAATAATACTAACTATAAAACAATGCTAGGAAGAAAAATTTACACAATGTTTACCTTTAAATATATATTTAGTACGTACAGTACATGATTTACAACTGAAAAAGAAATAAGAAATATAAAATTTTAAATACAAATATTTTTATTTTGAGGATGCCACTTCTTCGTCCAACCGTACAATAGCGAATCTTCATCACCTGAATCTACAAGCAACCGCCTTCTCTTTGCAGATGGCGATGATGATGTTGGTGTAGAATCTGAAGTTGATGGCAGGCCAGACGTTTCAGTGAAAGGTTGCAATGGTTCTATTGAAGAATGACAACAAAGAAGTCTGTCTCATAGAGTGCCTCTTCTTCTCGAGTAGAAGTTGCTTATAACATGCAATGGCATTAGTTATGACAGCATTAACTATTGACGATCTTTCAAAGCTCACTTAACTTTATTTCTAGTTTCTCAGTTAATGTAAGACGTTTGCAACTTTTCCTTTCACTAGATGTAGAGGCTATTTTTAACTTAATAAATTTATTATGCAGTATAAAGATTGGGAAATTGAGAGATGGGTGCAGAACGCACGAGCATATGCCAAGCAGACTGACTGTATGGTTCGCAATACGCTGCAACGCAGTTTAGCGATAGTGTCTGTTCGTTCGTGCGTGCGTTTCCTTTCGCACAACACCAAGTAGTAAAGAGCGCCGTTATTGCGAAACGCCGTTAAGCGAGTAGCCGTTATTGCGAGGTGCTACTGTATATATGATATATATATATATATATATATATATATATATATATATATATATATATATATATATATATATATATATATATATATATATATATATATATATATATATATATATATATATAAGTATATTATATGATATATATATGCTCTTTCTATTAAGGAGTGACCGAAGTTATGGGAGAAAATTATTTCAGAATTTTGTCAACGGACCCCATAAAATGATCAGTCTTTGCAGATTTTTCGATAGCCAAAATTTGAGCACGATTGGAGGATGTTAACCCTTGCCGCTGTTCGTTCAAAGTTTCAAAAAACTCGAATTTTTGACTGGCTAGCGACGTCTTTGGGCCGTATCTCTGAAACTTCTCATTATTTTCTCATGATTTATGTCTCAAATCATAGGCAATATTGTTCTAAGTAATTTATATTATATACATATTTGTTGCTACTTATAGTCGAACCGAGCTATAACAGCCTTTGTCATCAAAAACATGACTAGGAACCTCTATTAACGAACTTATGATATGAGAATTATTTAATATTTTTCAAAGTATGAAATTAATTACGATGGAATAAAATGACAGAATGTTTTTGTTTTTACATATTTCAATGTATTTTAATAATGATGAATAATAATTTTAATAATAATGAATAATCTATTCTAAAGGTTTGCTCAAAGTGATTTTTGAAACATCAGGATACAGCTTTCGGCATTTGTGTACTACCTGTAAAATATATTGTTTCTGCTCCTCATTTTTAGTGAAGAGGTTATTAAAGTTTGTAATTAATTTCACTCCTCGTTCTGCCACATCATTAACGATCTTTAGTGACTTCACAATCCAATCCTTCGCGAAATATATTTTTAGGCCAAGCTACTGGGGGTTCTCTGACAAAATCTGGGTGTAATCTGGAAACGCTCAAGAAATTCATGGTCCCTTGGTAATTAAACCGAAGATAACCCTGCATTAATAGTTCTTCCAACTGGTGTCTTCGAAATTTGGGGTTTACAATTCTTGAATTTTCTGTCTCGGTCTCGGTGTCATTTAGGACTTTGTTCGCCATTTCCGATTTTTCTTCGTCTGAAATTGAGGGATCAAAGAACACGAGGGCTACCAATTCTGCATTGAAATACCACAAATGGTTTGAGAATTTCACCAGAGCTCTCTCAGAGATATCTTTGTCAATCTCCTGATAGTCCAACAAACTTCGCAAGAGTCAGATCTTAGCAGAGGCCAGGAGTGTGCTTTGTGGCCTTGGGCATTTGAACCAAGCTTTTTAAAGCAGTTTCTCTTTGAGAAAAATACAGACAACTACAAAGGCACACGTTGTTTCTCATGACAGTTTGGTGTGTCCACTGGGGCCAAGATGTATTGTCAGACAATAGATGGCCTTGGCCATCTACCTGGCATGACTGATGGCACCTGGAGATTTAAATTCCACTTCCGTTCCATTCATTGCTCCTACAAACACCAATACCAATTGTAGGAGCTCCATGTAATCGTCTCTGGGTTGTGATTCCGTGAGTTTAGTGTTACAATCCGCAGTTATGTTGGCAGTTACTTCAGAAGGTAGATGTCTTTCACCAATTCGTTGATGATACCAAGTCATGTTGTTTCTTGTTGAGCTTCGTCCATGCATTTTGGAATCTCTTGAATATATTGGGTTGAGGCCCAGTTGTTGATCCGAACTTACATTCGAAAACACCTCTCAACATGACTTCAAGAATATGGTGGCGGCAAGCTAGGTAAAACAGCTCTCTACCCAAGATGTTTTCCAAAATTGTACAAGCCCCTTTGAGCCTTCCTGTGTTTGATGCAGTGGTGTCGAAACACATTGCCTTGATAGTATGGGAGACACCCCATTCCTCGAGACACTCATAAACAGCCAGGGTTTGTTCTTCACCAGTGCTTGTGTCTGCTACATTTTCACCATAAGAAATTACAACAGCTATTCGTTCTTTCTGCTCTGTATTTAGAACGTCTGGTAGAAGTTTTCCGTCCCAATGAACTACAACAGCTTCCTTCTCTGGTATATAAATTCGTTTCAAGATCTTCTCAGTGTATTTTTCTCTGAATACTTTTCGCCTTTCATGGATGGTGGTTTTTAACACTTTGAACTCCTCAGGATTCTCCCCAAGTGCTTCTATGGTAGCCATGAGTATTCGTGTGGCATTTCTGTCAGATACCTTACACCGATCCAACAACAGAGATAGTTTCATGGTTAAAATTTCCCTAACGCCACGCTTCATCCTTTTGCTATGAGATGGTCCAGGAAGTTCCTCGGTTTCTTGAGAAGTACAAACTTCCATTGGCAGCATCCTCACCAAAACTCTCTTCATCACTTGTGTTTTTCTCTTCATCACTGTCATCATCTTCTTCATCATCAATCAGTCTCTATGAACAAAAGAAGAAAGAAAAGGACCAAATTAATTATTATGAAAATAGCTAAGTTACGTTGCTTATCTTGTTTTGTTGGTGCTTTTGTAAAAACTAAACAATAGAACCAGGGGACGTAAACGTACCTAGCAAAAATAAAAGAATCTTACCTATGTCGAATAAACATTCCGCTTGAATTTGCTCGTTCATTTTCGCAAGTTCCTTTTGTAGTTTTCTTTCTTCAGCTCGAGCTAACTTCAGATCAACTCCAAGCATGGCCGACCCTTTTCCCTTTGTTTCAAAAGAAACTCCTTGTCTTCTTCTGATTTCATCATGGCCAAGGCATCTTGATGGGCGATATCAAAGATATCATCTACCTTTGAGGCGAACTCTTTGATTTTGTTCTTTGCAGCTTCTGATTGTTTATACTGGTCCTTTTGTACATTTCTCCACTCTGCGTGAAGTTTCTCTAATTTAGTAATAGCATCTTTCACATGTTTTGTAGGAATCCGAGCTTTTCCCAGAAAACAAGAACTTCTTGTATGGTAATTCTTGCTGAATCTCTTAGATTCAATTTCACAGTATGCAAATTGTAGAACAGAAGTGAGTGGCCAAAACTTGACAATTGGAGGGCAATTTACAACCGGTTATCTGGTGAGCCGGATAGCCTACAATGAAAATTTTATCTTTGGTTCTGCTTCTTATAGCAGAGGTGGAAGCCATTCTTTTACTATTTTATTTTAATCTGGAAAAAATTAATAATATACATTACAACGAATATTGGTTTCGGAAATTAGATGTAAAATTAACAAAACAAAAGAAATAAAAAAAAAGGTCTCCTTAAATCTAAATTTACATGAAAATGATGATATAATGATGATGAGGCTGTTATAGCTGGGTTCGACTAGAAGTAGAAATAAATATATATAGAATATAAATTAGTTACAATAATATTGCCTTTAATTTGAGACATAAATCATGAGAAAATAATGAGGGGTTCCGGAGATACGGCCCCAAAACGTCGCTAGTCAGCCCAAAAAACGCGTTTTTTGTAACTTTGAGCTCACAGCGGCACGGGATCACATGCTCCAATCGTGATCAAAATTTAACTACCTTAAAATCTGGAGAGGCTGATCACTTTGTGGGGGTTCCCGTTGACAAAAATTCAACATCAATTTTTTACGCTCACCTAATATATATATATATATATATATATATATATATATATATATATATATATATATATATATATATATATATATATATATATATATATATATATATATATATATAATGTATTTATATATATATATATAAATATATATATTTATTCACTAACTCTTTATATATATATATATATATATATATATATATATATATATATACACGCACTTGTAGTTAAATTCTTCAGAAGTCTAAATTTCCAGTAGCTGTTATACTGTTTGAAAGTTTTTAAAATTGGAAGTCTTCCATTGATATAAGTGGTATTGCAAATCTCTCCAGTCATATTTTTAGTTACCAAGTTCGGAAAGGCGGTTAAACGTTTTGCGTCGTAAAACACACCGTCATGACCATGAAAATACTCAAAAGAGTTCTCTGTTAAAAGAAGAGTTTGCAATTTATTGAACAGATAAAAAAAAAATAAATTAATAATACGAGAACAAATAAAGACGCCACCTTTTGCATCCGTTATGGAGTTATCAACCGGATAAAGAGTCAAATTGTGAATGGGAAGAGTTGACAACCTGCATTCAATTATTGGTACTCCAAAATTTTGAGAAAAAACCATCTTCATTGACAGAGTTGAACAATTCTTGACAAAGCACAAAGACCGGCATCGGCCTAATGTAAGTGAAATTATTTATTATTATTATTATTATTATTATTATTATTATTATTATTATTATTATTATTATTATTATTATTATTATTATTATTATTATTATTATTATTATTATTACAAAATTAACGAATCTATATTAGCATATATCGGATATAAATGTTAATAAGAAGCACTGGTTAAAAATGACAATTGCAGCACGTGCATCAACGGTGAGAGCTGAAAATTATCAAATAAAGCTTGAAAGTTGCTAATGCTCTGTATAGAATAAAATCCTTCGTTATTTAAACCAAAAGCCACTTTAAATGAATGTATAAATTAATACGGGTGAATGTGACTTTCATCCATATTAATATGAATTGAAATGGATGAATGATGACAATCGTCCATATTAATATGAATTAATATGGATGTATGTGACATTCATCCAAATTAATGTGTACATTAATTATTTTAGGACGACTGCTACCCAAAAGTAAAACACAAATGTGAATCAGAACACTAAAAAATATTTCATTTCTTGGTCATTTTCAAAAATCTTTTTTATCGAGTCAAATTAGGGGTTTGTCAATGGTACATAGTATGCTAAAGTTATTAGGTCAAATCCGTCAAAAATTTATATTGGCTTTTTTCATTCTTCACAATTTTAGATTAAATTCCGAAAAAACCGATTTCGATTTCAAAATAAATATGATCTTAATTGCAATACATTGCCAATCTGAAAATATAGAATAAATTTATTATGTTCTAAAGTTCTAAACATTGTTTTTAAAAGTTACAGAACCACTCTTATCTGGTGGTATCTGTGGTACTATTGACATAAGCAGTACATTTGGAATGAAGAAATTGCGCTCCACAATTTAGTTAGCATTTGTAATTGCATTGTAATATAGATAAGACAATTTACTATTTTAAGAATTGTATTTCATGATTGATTGTCATTTTTAATAAACTTTTGACCGACGTACATTTTCTATTCCTACAAGCAATCCGGGCATATAGAAATAATCAGCAGAGCCATGGCTTATAGCGGTTTGAAGATTATTGATGTGGTAAAACCATTTAACGGAGAATCAGACATAGAAGCATGGCTCCTGAAGTTCGAAATGGTGGTAAAGACCCAGAAAATAAAGAATGAAGAGTTTATTTTACCTATGCTTTTGGAGGGAGAGGCTTTGGCGGTTTTCCTTGAAATGCCCGAAGAACAAAAGAGTTCTACAGAAGAGATAATAAATAAATTGAAAAAGGTCTTTGGAGAGGATCCTTTTGTAGCCTTCAGGAAACTCTGTGAGAAGAAGTGGAAAGGAGAACCAATAGATGTGTATGTGACAGATTTGAGGAGACTGACAAGAAGCGCTGGGCTAACCGGAGAAGTAATTATAAAGAGAGCTTTAGTGAATGGATTACCGGAAAGTTTTTCAAGGGAAATCAGGGGAATGGTCAACGTGGAGATTGCAACATAGAAGAAATCTTGTGCAGGGTGAGAGCCATGGTAACGTCCAATGAGTCAGTCAATATCGGTGCTGTCGCAGGAAGATCTAGATGGAATGAAGGTGAGAACAATTTACAGAGAAGGTCAGTGAAGTGTTATCGGTGTGGAGGACCTCATTTACAAAGAAATTGTAGGTTGGGCGTTAAAACAAATTTAACAAATCTAATATGCTATCAATGCGGAGGCAAGGGACATTTCGCAAGGGAATGCACTTTAAGGACTTCGGGAAACGGATCGGAGGGGGTTGTTACGCCGGAATCAGCCCTCTGAGTTCAAAGTCCGGAATTCCCTTAAAGAAAATAAGGTTAAATGGAAAAGAAGTAACTGGAGGTGTGGATTCTGGATGCACTAAGTCGATAGTAAGCTCGGGCTTAGTGAGAGGAGATGGACGCTCAGAGAATATTGTTGCATTTGATGGAAGAAGGGTCGAAAGTGAGGGAAATACAACAGTGACTATCGAAATAGATGGAATAGAAAAATCTTTCGAGGTTGTAGTGATGAAAAATATTATGTCAGGAGTAAACATAATATTAGGATTGGATATAATTATAGAATTCGGGGGAGTTTTCATCGACAAGGAGGGAACTCATTTTGGAAGTTCAAAAGGAGAAAATAAAAGTGTTGTTACTAAGCCAAGAGAAGGTGAGAATTTGAGGGTTGACGATTGCGATTTCTCAGGAGAGTTCAACGGAAAGTTTTGGACGGTAAAATGGAAATGGAAGGGAGAGGAGCCGGTGCTTCAAAATAAGGTGGGAGTCTACGGAAGATCTATGAGTGAAACAACTAGAATTAAATTTGATGAGGAAATTGAAAAATGGATAGAAGAAGGAATTCTTGTGCCATGGAAGGGAGAGGAGAGAGGGGTGATTCCTTTGATGGCAGTTGTGCAGGAAAACAAGGACAAGGTGAGACCGGTGTTGGATTTCAGAGAATTAAATAAATTTGTAATGTGTCATACTGGGGATGAAACTTCGGTTTGTGAAGAATCAATTAGGAAATGGAGAAGAGTTAGAGATGGAAAGACAATGCTTGATCTAAAGTCCGCCTATCTTCAAATTAGAATCGATAGAAGTTTGTGGAAACACCAATTGGTTAGATATAAGGGGAGAGTATTTTGTCTTACAAGGTTAGGCTTTGGGTTGTCCAGTGCGCCGAGGGTAATGACAAAAATTTTGAGAATAGTTCGAGAAATTGACGAGGGAATTGGAAGGGCGACCGATTCATATATTGATGATATTTTGGTGGATTGTGGAAAAATATCTGTCGAGGAGGTGAGGAAGCATCTATTGAATTTTGGGCTCGTCACGAAGGATCCAGAAAATGTGGTTGGAGGAAAGGTATTAGGACTCAAGATTGCAAGAAATGCCGAAGGATTGATTAGGTTTTCGAGAGGGAATACGATCCCGATCATTAAGAATGAGGAGATATCAAGAAAAGAATTATTTTCGATTTGTGGAAAATTAATTGGGCATTATCCGGTGGCGGGATGGTTGAGGGTTGTGTGTAGCTATTTAAAGAGAATTGCTGAAGGAAGCAGGTGGAATGAAGACATTGGAACAAGCTGTAAGGAAGTTCTTGTAGAAGTCTTGGAAGCTGTAAGAAAAGATGATCCAGTGAGAGGTAGCTGGTTTGTTGAGAAGGGTGTAGAAGGGGTTGTTTGGTGCGATGCAAGCAGCATTGCTTATGGAGTGGCGTTGGAGATAGGAAGAGAAATTGTAGAAGACTCAAGTTGGTTGAGGAAGAAGACGGATTGCGGTCATATAAACGTAGCAGAATTAGAAGCCGTTGTGAAAGGAATAAATCTTTGTTTGAAGTGGGGACTAAAGAGAATAACAATAATGTGTGATTCCAAGACGGTTGTAAGCTGGGTGGACAATGTGATTCATTCAAGATGTAGAGTGAAAACAAAAGGGACTGCGGAGATGGTGGTGAAAAGACGTCTGGGAATTATCGCGGAACTTGTGAAGGAATTTGGATTAAGTTTAAAGATAATGTTAGTACCCTCGGAAGAAAACAAGGCTGACAAGTTAACAAGAATATTCGGAAAATGGCAAAGGAGAATGGGAAAGTGCGAAGAAGAGGTTTGTGGAATGTCGGCGATGGATTTGAAGAGGATGCATGACCAAAACCATTGCGGGGTAGACAAAACTTTATATGCTGTCAAAAAGCTTGATTCGGGGGTGAGAAGAGAGGAGGTGGTGGAATGTGTAAAAAGTTGTGTAAAGTGTCAGTCGATAGATCCAAATCCAGGAAGATGCTCGGGCGGAGAGCTTTCTGTTGATCAAACTTGGAAAAGATTGGCGGTTGACGTGACCCACTTTGGGAGGGAAAGGTATTTGTCGTGTGTTGACTGTGGCCCAAGTAGATTTGCGATATGGAAGTTTCTTAATAACGAGGGAGGGAAAGAGATCTCGAGGAAGTTAGAGGAGGTGTTTTTAGAACATGGTTTGCCTGAAGAATTATTGGTTGATAATGCGGCGTCTTTCAGGTCGTTGGATGTGAGGGAAATGTGTGAAAAATGGGGAGTGAGGTTAAATTTCAGAGCGGCTTTTAGAGGGAATTGTAATGGAATTGTGGAGAGAAACCATAGGACTGTGAAAAGAATAGCGGCGAGATCAGGAATAGGTATTAGGGAAAGTCTGTTTTGGTACAATTTTATGCCAAGGGAAGGGGTGAATGAAGAATCCTGCCCTTGGAAAGTTAAATATAAATACAAATGGAGGCATCCTGAAGAGATCTGCAGTCAGCCGGAAGTTTTGGTAGAAGAAGTGTTTAATGTTGGAGATGTGGTCTGGGTTAAACCAAATGGAGCGAGGTGTACTACAAAGTGGGGAACA
>JABUQX010022042.1:102500-105000 GCA_015478945.1 Trachelipus rathkii
AATGTTATACTAAATGAGCATCAGACTGATGAAAAAATAGGTGTGACATTTCAGAATGATGATCATTCTGGAATGTTAAGGAATGTGATAAAGATGTGTGATAAGAGATGATGATAGGCGTGATGATGATGGAGTGTGATGATAAGGCGTAAGGATAGTAAGAGATGATAAGAGTAAGAGATGAGAATGAAAGGGGATGATAGAGATGATGATTAGATGATGATGATGATAAAGGGAATGATGATTTGATTAAGGTTAGAATGAAGTGTGGCAATGCTAAATGAGATGTAGTAAGTCCTTTTGATAGTAAAGATGAAAGTAAAGGAGTAAAGGAAGTAAAGATGAAGAATAAAAAGTATAAATAATAAAAATAAAAATAAAAATAAAAATAAAAATATGATGTAAAGCTGTAAAGCAGTAAAGCAGTAAAGCAGTAAAGCAGTAAAACTAATCCCTTCTAATCCGTTTGTTGCTAAGCAACACCTCTATTGATTTACTGTTTTAGTGCTTTAAGGTCTGTAAAGTATATGTTTTTAAAAAAATTTCGTACAATTGTAGTAAAATAAAATGTTTATATATCAGACACTCTGGGTTTTTCTTCTTACATACAATTTTTAAAAATTTATATATTAAAAAGTATTAAAACAAAAGTAAAAAATATAAAAGAAAAAATAATGTTAATAAATATATGATGTAAAGCAGTAAAGCAATAAAGCAGTAAAACAAAGCCTTACTATTCCCTCTGTTGCTAGGCACTTGAGCTATTGATTTACTGTTTTACTGCTTTAAGGTCTATAAAGTATATGTTTTTAATAAAAAATGTTTAAGTATGAAGTAAAATGAATGACTCATAGTATATTTGAAAAGAAATTCTTTGAATAGTTTACATTGATATCACAACTATGAAATATGTGTTAAATATTAATAATTGGTCTGTAATGAGTTACAGTTTTAGGATCGTAAATATGTTTTTAATAAAAATGTTTAAGTATGAAATAAAAATGAATGACTCATAGTATATTTGAAATGAAATTCTTTGAATAGTTTACATTGATATCACAACTATGAAATATTTATCGTTCACGAGGTAATATTGCGCCTGCGGGCGCACGCGGCGGCAATTACGCGGAAATATTGCGTCTGCGGACGCGTGCGCGTGCGCGTGCGCGTGCGCGTGCGCGGTGGTTTCGCGGCGGGGCGCACCTGCGGGTGCGGGATTGTCTGCCTTTGCGCGGAGGGCGCATGCTGCGCCCTGGTGGTCCGCTTATGACCTAGGGGAAGACATCAATATTAGCGTTGTTCTATGATGTAGGGTAGGGTAGGTTAGAAAATGCTAGAAAATGCTAACTCATAGTAGGAAGCATCCTAGCAACTTATAATATATACTAATCGATTCCTCATACCTTATAACATAGGGGTAGGCACCAATATTAGAGCTGTTCTATGATCAGGGTAGGCTAGAAAAAGCTAACTCATACTAGGACCCATCCTAGCAACTTGTAATACCAATCGAATCCTCCTTACCTTATAACCTAAGGGTGGAGCACCTATTAGGGGCTATTCTAGGCTCAGGGGAGGCTAGAAAAGGCTTGAAAAAAGTGGCACTCAGGTGGCACTCAGTTGGCACTATGTGGCACTCACTTGGCACTATGTGGCACTCATTGGCACTCATTGGCACTCATTGGCACTCATTGGCACTCACCTGGCACTCATCTAATACTCATAGAACACTAATAGAACACTAATAGACACTCCTTACGGTGATTGGGAACCGTCAAAAATGAACCGTCAAAGATGATCAAGATTTGGGTGTCGCAGGGGTTCCTCCGCCCCTCCCTACGGGATATGGAAAATGTCCCCCTGTTGTCCCCCCCGGCTCGGGCCCCTAAATTGCCTTGTTTAATACCTTTACAAATAATATATATATATATATATATATTTTTTTTTTTTTACAGAGATTAAACACCGTCACTCATGGGCAGAGCCCTAATCAAGGAGGAGGTGTACTCGTTTAACGTCCGAGCAGGAAGCCAAGCCCAAGGAGAGAATAGCTCACATTCTCCCACCCGACCAGTTGCGAACCTGGGACCCTCGCTTGGTTTGGCGAGTGCTCTAACACTGAGCTACCGGGCGCTTTTATATAAATAAATATAAAATACATAATTAATTAAAAAACAATACACATATACATATATAAGCCTATACATATACATATATATACACATACATACACATATACACCTATACATACATATATACATATATACATATACATACATACATATACACATATATATATACATATACATATATACATATATATACACATACATATACACACATATATACACATATATATACATATACACATATATACATACACACATATATACACATATATACATATATATATATATATATATATATATATATATATATATATATATATATACATGTATTTATGCTCAATAACCAATTATATATAATATGTAAATATATA
>JABUQX010022042.1:110000-112235 GCA_015478945.1 Trachelipus rathkii
CACCAAAAATTCACATTGCTTATCCTTGATATTGCACACTTTCCTCTTTGATCCTTTATATGTTTTTTGCCAGTCTAAAAATCCTCTTCCTTTTTGCCTTCACATCCAATTCCATCTGCCTCTCTCTTTGCTGCCTTTTCTTTTACTCTTCTTTTCACTCTCTCTGCTTTATTCACTTCATACCTTCATATACTGAGCCCTTGTCTATGTAGTTTTATTTTTCAATCACCTTCTCATCAATACTGCTTTCCTCTTTATTGCCTCCTTCACTTCTTCAGCCCACCCCTCTTGTGTCTTTTCTTCGATCCTCCTACCCATCTTTTACCCAGGGTCTCAATCTGCTGCCCTTTTTACTTTTTCTTGTATCTCCCCCTATCTCTCTGACTCCTTCTAATTATTCTAGGTTCTGATTTAATATTTCAACATATTCCCTTTTCCTGTCACGCTCCTACAGTAACTCCACTTTAATCACATTTCTCTTTTCTTTATTCTGCAACTTATCTGTCTTCACCTCCAGGTCCGTTACCAATAATCTGATCAGAATATATATTGTTACTCCAGGTATCACTTTCACATTCCTTATTAGCCTACTATCAGACGATATTATATAGTCTATAATAGATCTCTGATCGAATTCTCCTGTGATATTGTTCCATCTATATCTTGTGAACCTATGTGAGTCCCTCTGTTGGAAAAACCCATCATGATCTTTACTCCCTTCCTTAAACAGAAATCTATCAACACCTCTCCTTCAATATTTCTTATCTTCTATCCACACTGTCCCACCATTCTCTCCACCTCGTTTTTTCTCCTCCCCACTCTTGCATTTAGAAATTTATAATATATATATATATATATATATATATATATATATATATATATATATATATATATATATATATATATATATATATATATATATATATATATATAATATTTATATTTTTTTTTTTGCATAAATATATATATATATATATATATATATATATATGTGCTCAATATATATATAGCACTATATATATATATATATATATATATATATATATATATATATATATATATATATATATATATATGCTATATATATATATATATATATATATATATACTAACTACCTCATATATATATATAAAATTTTGATAATTTTTTTGGAAATGTATCGAGTATCGATTATCGATTTTTTCCGATACATCTATAGAAAAATGCATAAAGCGATACCGATACTCGATACATTTAGGAATTGTGTAAGCGATACCGATAACCGATACAAATGTATCGATCGATACGTATCGCCGATACATGTATCTAGATACTGCCCATCACTGTATATATATATATATATATATATATATATATATATATATATATATATATTCTCGTGATCTAAAAATATATATAGAAATTTTTTTTTATATATATGTATATATATCTTTATAAGTATTAGTTGTAACCTGATATATATATATATATATATATATATATATATATATATATATATATATATATATATATATATATATATATATATATATATATATATATATATATTCTTTTTCTCGTGATCTTGATTTTATGGACCACATTACTTCTTTTTGTATACAAGCTTCTAAGAGGATGGGTGTTGCGAGGCGACTTCAAAATTTTTTCAAGTGATCCCAGTTGCTTGCTCTTTACAGGGGTGTCGCTCTCCCCTGTATGGAGTATGCTTTAAACATCTGTAGTGATTTCAATCACACACAACTCTCCTTAAAAATGTGGAGTCTAGGGCTCTTCGTTTTATCAACTCTCCTACTCTCACTAACTTTCTCCAGATACTCTCTCTGCTCGTAGAATTGCTGCTTCACTCTCTATATTACATCTCTATTACAATGGACAATTCTCTTCTGAACATTCCAGTCGTATACCCCCCTCCATTGAGAAGTGCCTTTGCGACAATCCTTTCTGTACAATCTCAGCAATTATCTATCCACACTCTTTGACCCCAGACTTAACCTCTGTGCTCAGTCTTATATTAACTCCACTAGTAAAGTTTCATATACACTTCATTTATCTATTAATTAATCTAACTGTCTTTGACTTGAACACTTTCAAAACCCTTAATATCGGGGCATGTTGGTCTTATAATTTCCTTTGACTTGGGAACTTTCTTCAACTTTGGTGGAATTTAGTAGGCTTCCGGTCTTCCCCCAGTGGAAAGACAGAAATACGTACACACGCCTCATATATATATATAT
>JABUQX010022043.1:0-41736 GCA_015478945.1 Trachelipus rathkii
CTCCCTCCTGCTCATCTTAGCCAATATTAATTGCAAGTAAATATTTTAATAACTCATTTATTTTCAGTAATTAACTCCATCGTGATATTGAAAGTACTCAAGATGGCTAGTTCCCTCAATTCCCTAACCTTATGATTTTGTACATCATTAGCATGATTTATTATATATATACCAACGTGCGTGAGCACGTGCATATACGCACCGGCTTTCCCGCTATAATTGAGCCATATTTCTTAAATAATTTTTGTTAATCCACCCCTACCCTGGTATAGACCGGCAAATTATCACTATTCTGTTGTATTAAAAGACCTACTATAGAAGCAAAAGGAGTGCCTCTCATCGTTCGATCATAATTTACTGTATTAAAAGCTTTATTATTGGCATAAATGTAACTTAATGGCGCATTGACTGCCGGGAACCTGAGTCGTGACGCGTGACGAATAGCTTGTTTTATATCTAAAAACGACTTCTCAGCATCGGGTGACCACGGGTGATTTTTTTAAACCCAGATATCTTTCCGTTTAAATAACTATACAAAGGCAGCACTAGAGCTGTAAGACGAGGAAGACTGTGGCGGAACAAATGACTAGATTTTATGGACGAGGAACAAATATTCTAGGTTGAAGGGCGAGGAACAAACAAACTAGTTTTTGGGATGATGAGGAAACAACATACTATGTCAAATCAAAACTCAAGTAACTTAAGCTTTTTACCCCAAAATTGCATTTTTTTTTAATTTAGACCAATTTTAAAATGATGTTAAAATCTCTCAAAATATTGTGATGTACCACCACGTGGTCTGATAAATCTTTGGTCCCTATCAAAATGTTATCTAAATACATGTGTACTTCGGGAATGCCTTGAAGTAAATATAGTTAAAAATTCATAAGAACGAACTCGATATTTTTTAAATCCACATCGGCAATGGCTAAAAGAAAAATTCGCCGACACTATAGTGCCTGATTCCTAAATATTTGCTGTCGGCTTCTGCTAAAGGCAATGATAATACGGCCGTTCATAACATCAATTTTACTTAATATTTTTGTCCCATGAAGAGCACTAAATATGTGTCATTTATATTAGGCATAGCAAATACATCATTTTTCGACTGAATTAAGCTTTCAAAGTCCCATAATCGATTCGTACGCCGGCCATCGCCAGCTCTTTCTAGCACGAGCGTACATAGAGGAGGAAAATTCCACTGATATGACACTCTCTTTAAAACTTTCGCTTTTACTAAAATTTACTAACATCCCTCTTATTGTTTGTTCGAGATATTTATGAGGGATCGGTGAGAATTTAAGTTTTATTGGAACAACCGCTTATATTAGCTTTATAAGGAAAAAGCGAAGCTATTTCCTTCAAAATAGCAGTTGGAATGCGAGTTTCCTCTCCCCCCGTAAAACAAAGGTATCCCCCCCCCCCTTCCTATTCTTAATTTTCACTCCCGGGTTTTTCCCCCCCCCCATTTCTTTTTACAAATCGTCCCACCACCTTTAATGTTGCTTTCACGAACATTAAAATTTTTCGGGCAAAATAAGAATTACAAATAACATGTTTAAATTCAAATACAAGATTAAAAACTATAGGTATATCGCTAAAAAGTTCATTAGGAACTACAGAAGAAGAAAATTGACAGAGAGTATGAATAAAAGCCTATTTTTGAATTTGTTTTATCACACAAATTTATTCATTCCTTGCTCTGAGTATCCGTTATGTTATTTTCAAATTAATATTAATTTTTTTTTTAGAAACGGCATTCCTAAGATGCAAATTGGCAATTTAGTAGTTAGAAATTCCACATTATATGTTCTGTTTAAACCCAAATCAATTGTAACATTTTTTGCGAGAGTATATGTCAATTACGGTATCATTGGCGGCTTTAATTTGACCAGTAATCGATATATTATTGTCCCCATCCATAGGGAGTAAATTGATCTCACTACCACTATCTAAAATAAAGACTCTTTTTGATATTTTATCCACAATAGTATAAAGTTTATAATTTCCTACATTATTTAGCACACCAATATTATTTATAAGCGGATTTTCTCCTATCGGAGCATCCGTAATTAATATATTTTGAGAGCCGCTAGAGACCAGCGTGGGTATCGTATGGGTTCAATCGATACTCTTATCAATAACTGGGACACTCAGAGCTTCGTTGGAAAGAGCATGACCTCCTTGTACAAGCCAGTGAGCACTTCGCTCGTTACTCTTAAAATTACACAAAGCTAAATTATTATTATTATTATTATTATTATTATTATTATTATTATTATTATTATTATTATTATTATTATTATTATTATTATTATTATTATTATTATTATTATTATTATTATTATTATTATTATTATTATTATTATTATTATACCCGTTAGAATACCAAACAACTATTATTAAACCTATTAGTTGACGCAGGCAAATTATTTACTACAGCAAAATCCCCATAATTAAAAATATGATCATTTTCATTTAAAATATTCACCTCCCCCCTTAACTCCTGTGCGTGGGGGGTTCTGATGCGTTTCCCTCCCTTCTTTTGGGGTTTGACTCATGTACTTGCTGACTTTCTCTATTTGGTGGGAATACCAAAGAATATATGGGACAAAATTCCGAATGGCAAGTATAGCTTCGATGTAAGAATCTAGCGTGTGGTTTACACAATTCGCCCAACAGCTCCGTGCTTACAGTGTTGCCTTGTTTACGTTCTCTAGGAGCATTTCTTCTATTTTGAAATGATGGTTGTTCTTCTGTTCGATTCGGTTTGGCAGCGGCTTCACTCAGCTGCCCTGCGACCTTGGTGAGAGACTTAAGAAGGCCTTTCATCTCTCGAAAGAACTCTTTGTTTATTTTTGCCTCTTCTGAGACCTGCGGATCGTTGTTATTGTTTGCATTTCTACTCTCTCCATGTGAGCCTCTCTCTTGGGTTGGGAACTGTTCTCCTTGTAAATGATTTACCGCCCCTTAATATTCCCTCCCTCTTCTTTCATGGGGGGTTTCGTAGTCATTCCGATAAAAGTTTTTATATAAGTTATCTGCTACTTTTGTAATTTTTTCAAGACTGCTATCGTCTGCCAGAGTTATTAAGCTTTCTTGTATGCGAGATGGAAGCTCATTAATAAACAACTCATGAACAAAAGGAGCACTGTTTTCAGCAAGCAGATCGAATCCTATTCTTCCCATAACCTCACGTACTCTCGCCAAGTAAACTGAAGGGAACTCTTCTTTTTTTCTTCCTTTTTTGAAAATCTCACTGATTTGACTTCGAAGATTAGGAGCGTAATCTTCCTCTATCGCCGCAATTAACTTTTGAAAGCAATCTCCACCCAATGGAAATTTGATGGTCGCTACGATATCAGGGGGGAAGGACGGAGGATAATATTCTCACGCGCTCTTTTGGATCATCTACTCCATTAAGTTTGAATACAGTTATAGTCGTGTGTAACCAGGTCATTATATTACGCATATCTAACTTTGGAATGGCACCGATAGGCAGACTGGTCTTTGGAGTCCCCACCAAAGAGGGGGAGACTGTGGGGGTAACAGATCTTGCTCGTAGCGGAGTGCGCAGGTCCTGACTTCCCTCCCCATCCGAATTCAAATTTTCTTCTCTATTAATAGGAGATTTGGGGGAAGAGGGAGAAACGTTCGAAGTTTTCGCAGATGCTTTTGACGTAGTAGCTGACTTTTCCTTACCCCTCACAGTCTTAAATCGGGGAGATATTTTTTTTTTATGGCTGGGCATGTTAAAGTCTCTTCTGCCCGTTTCTTTACTCTTTTTTTTTTTTTTTTTTTTTTTTTTTTTTTTTTTTTTTTTTTTGGTGATATTATTTGAAAATGGAGCTCTTTTTCCCAAGACTAGCGACTTTTAAAATAACGAGATTCTTCACGCCATTTGTTATGTAATAAAGTTTCTGAGAGCTATTGTACCAACGCACTAAGACTTTATTTTGTTATTTCTTTTTTTTTCACAGTATATGGGTCACTTCATTTAGCACTATATTTGTTTTTTGGCACTTTCACTTTCAATATCACCACTTTTTTTTTTCTTGTTATGCGCCCCCTAGATCAGAAAGGGGGGTTTTGTCACTGTCCTGGGTCCACCAAAAGCTATGTACAAAGACTGATCTCTATAATGTTTAATTGGCTATATTTTAAGAGATCACCTTGATAAAGCAAATAATAAGATGGTTTTGGAATAGCGAAACGTTTCTTTATTTATTTCTTTATTAATTACTTCTAATGACTATTTTACATGAACACAAATTAAGTGATTTCACTATTATTCAAAAATAAGTGTTTACTTCTTTAAATATTTTATAAAATCTGACTCCAATTACAGTATCAATTTTTGACCGAGAGAGTGTCAATGTGTTGGCTCTCCGGGCTCTATTTCCTAACTGCCCTCTCCGCCAG
This sequence comes from Trachelipus rathkii, assembly GCA_015478945.1. Taxonomy (NCBI): domain Eukaryota; kingdom Metazoa; phylum Arthropoda; class Malacostraca; order Isopoda; family Trachelipodidae; genus Trachelipus; species Trachelipus rathkii. Next base: position 4,423 of record JABUQX010022043.1, read on the forward strand.
TGGCACAGGCGTTTTGTGACATGTCCACTTGGGAACTGAAATGGTAGAAAAAAAAAGAATGAAAACCATGTCAGTGAGAGCGATAATAATATCATATACAAGTTGCCCTTACATATATCCTTTAAAAATTTTATACTATGTACCGAATACGGGACATAATGGTTATCTTAAAAGTTGCCTGTAACACCCCCTTCTGACAATTTTTTATAAAAAGTTTAGGATAAAGGAGACAGTGGCTACTAAAGTCAGTGAGTAAAACAATAATTTTCACCTAAAATAATAGCGCTCCTACTGGAGGCAACCCTTTTTTATCATTTCTATGCAACACCTACACCTCAGGCGTTTTTACCATCTGAAAGAAAAAGGATTTTTTTTTTTTTTTTTTTTTTTTTTTTTTTTTTTAGGTGTTATTTTCTCTTTCTAAATCTACTAAGTTATAATATATGCGAACGTTTCTTAAATTTTCTAAATGAGGCTTCCCATTTTTTTCGATAAGTACGTTCTGTTTATTAGCTTTTATAACTTTAAAAGGGCCGACATAGCGAGGAGCTAATTTGCCGACATTAAACTGTGTCTGCCGTACCACGACAAATTTTGCATCATGCACCCTTTGGGCACAAAGACGTGTCGATTTTTTATAATTAGTGTGTGGAGCCGAGCGGCTGGCTAAAAGAGCGGCTAGCTTTTTAACATATGCATTATATTCTATTGGGGCCGTCTCAAAAGCAGGATCAACTAATTCACTAGGTATTGCTATATTCTGGCCAAACATCAAGTTTGCAGGACTGAGACCATTCCTTGTTATCGGTGCGAGTCTCAGAGTAAACAACACCATAGGTAAGAGGCTCGGCCAGTCGGAGGGGCTTAAATCATGTTCTTGCAACATACATCTCAGACAAGGCAGCAAATTCCTATGATTTACCTCCAGGAGGCCATTAGCCCTGGGGTTTGAGCTACAAGTAGTCCGGTGAACCATTTCCACAGCCGCAGACTTCCTCGAACAGGCGACTAGTGAAATTCGCACCTAAATCTGAAATAATCACCTGATGAATCCCACAGAACGGAAATAGCTCGTGAAAGAATGCATTCAATATTTCCCCGGAATTTATTTCTTTGAGCGGCACAGCGAACAAGTACTTACTGTAGCGGTCAATTAACGTAAGTAGATATTTGTACCCTCTCGCATTAGGTAACTTAAGAATATCCACATGGACTGCTTCAAACTTCTTGGTTACATCTTTAAAGACACCGTAATCAGGACTTATACCAAGTACCGTTTTATTTTTCTGACATGCTGAGCACGTGCGGACAAAACTGTTTTTTATTTTTTTTATGCATGTGTTGAAACACAAACTCATTCTTTATGCTAAGGAGGGTTTTATTCACCCCTAAATGTCCTTTATTATGGTATTCGCTGATCACTTTCTGCACACTATTTTCAGGCACAAAAACACGCGAATAGTTTAAAGAGACATCGACTATTAATTCTATCTCCTTTCTGCTATAAAAGAATTTCTGTTTTATTAACTTCAGAGTTGTTTTCTCTTTCTTAGCCATCAGATCGCTAAGGTACTTATCCGCCTGTTGGTGTTGTCTAATTTCTTCGAAGTCCAATTCTCGTTTAAAATGCGAAGCTAATATTTTTGCATTTTTATCAAACGTTGTTACTAAATTTATTTTGGCAGTTTCCCATATGGCCGCTTCAGCGCGACTGATGTTTTCATTTCGAACAGACAGATCTATCGGAGCACTTTCATTCATTACCAAGTTAATAGCGCCTACGTCAGACGCTATAGTAGTCCCAGCTGATTGCTCATTGGCCGTAGTGACTCGGTGGGTGGAGTCACAGACTACACTATTTGGAATTTCATTTTCTCCTACGTCATCCTCATCTTGGGCAATATTATTTGCAAGTAAATATTTTAATAACACATTTTTATTTTCGGTAATTAACTCCATCGTGATATTGAAAGTACTCAATATTGCGAGTTCCCTCAATTCCCTAGCATTATAATTTTGTACATCATTTGCATGATTTATTATATATACCAACGTGCGTGAGCACGTGCATATACGCACTGACTTTCCCGCCAAAATTGAGCCATATTTCTTACATAATTTTGTTAATCCACCTAATAAAAGCTTATTTACCGGCAAATATCGTTTTCTGTTGTATTAAAAGACCTACTATAGAAAGCAAAAGGAGTGCCTTCCTCATCGTTCGACATAATTACTGTATTAAAAGCTTTATTATTTGCATAAATGTAAACTTTGAGAGGCGCATTGACTGCCGGGAACCTGAGTCGTGACGCGTGACGAATAGCTTGTTTTATATCCAAAAATGACTTCTCAGCAGCGGGCGACCATGCGATTTTTTTATTAGAGCTATTCTTTCCCTTTAAATAACTATACAAAGGCAGCGTTAGATTTGTAAAGCATGGTATATTTTGGCGATAAAATGAAATTCTACCGACAAACGAACGCACTTGTTTTATTGTTGATGGGCGAGGAATATTAATTATTTCACTAACTTTTTCCGGTAATGGTGAAATACCATTTTCTGTTAAATCAAAACCTAAGAAACGTAATCTATTTACACCAAATTCGCATTTTTTTCTATTTAAACAAATTTTAAAATAATTTAATCTCTCAAATACTTGCTTAATACGACCACGTGGTCTGATAAATCTTTAGTACCTACCTAAATGTCATCTAGATACACGTGTACACCGGAAATGCCTTGAAGTAATATAGATAAAAATCTCAAGAAACACGAACTTGAGTTTTTAAAACCCATGGGGAGTTATGTAAAAGAAAAATTACCGATCATTGTACTAATACAAAAAAAATTGTTGATCTGCATTTGCAATAGGCAAATGATAATAGGCGTTTGTCACATCAAGTTTACTTAAAATTTTTGTCCCATGAAGCGAACTAAATATGGCATTTATATTAGGCAAAGCAAATACGTCATTTTTAGTCACTGAATTAAGCTTTCTAAAGTCACAGACAATTCTCACACGGCCATCATTTTTTTCTAACACACTGATGGGGAAACTCCACTGCGATGCGCTCTCTTTAAAACTTTCGCTTTTACTAAATTTAATAACTCCCTCTTTGTTTGTTCGAATAATTTATGAGGAATTCTGTGTGGTTTAAGTTTTATGGGGGGACCGCTTATATTAGCTTCATAAGGAAAATGCGAAGCTATTTTCTTCAAAATAGCAGTTGGAATGCGATTCTCCTCTCCCCCCCGTAAAACAAAGGTCTCTCCCCCCATTTATATTCTTAAGTTTCGTTTCCGCGTTCTCCTCTCCCCCAAATTCTTTAAGCAAGTCGTCCCAAACTTTAAGTTGTTTTTCTCGAACATTAAAATTTTCCGGTAAATATGAATTTACAAACAAATGACTAAATTCAAATACAGGATTATTAAATATTGGTATATCTCTAAAAAGTTCATTCGAAACTACAGAAGAAGAAAATTGAGAGAGAGTGAATTAAAGCATTATCTCTACAAATCGTGTTATCACATAAATTTATACATTCTTTGCTCTGAGTGTCTGTCAACATATCTAACTCAAAATTAATATTGAAAGCAAATTTTTTCAGAAACGGCATTTTTAGAATACAAATAGGTAATCTGGTTAAAAATTCAACATCATTAGTTCTCTTCAGCCCAACATCAATAGTAACAATTTCGCGAGAGTATATATCAATTACCGTATCATTGGCGGCTTTAATTTGACCAATAATCGATATATTATCGTCCCCATCTATAGGGATTAAATTGAGCTCACTACCACTATCTAAAATGAAAACTTTTTTCGATATTTTATCAGCAATCGTATAAAGTTTATGATTTCCTACATTATTTATCCCATTAATATTATTTAAAACCGGACTTTCTCATATCGGAGCATCCGTAATTAATATATTTTGTGAGTCGCTAAAGGCCAGCGTGGGTACCGAATGGGTCACATCGATACCCTTATCAATAATTGGGACACTCAGAGCTTCATTGGAAGGAGGATTGCCTCCTTGCACATGCCATGGAGCGCTTCGCTCGTTACTCTTAAAATTATCCAAAGCTAAATTATTACTATTATTACTATTATTATACTCATTATAATTCCAATCATAACTATTATTATTATTATTATTATTATTATTATTATTATTATTATTATTATTATTATTATTATTATTATTATTATTATTATTATTATATTAAACCTACTATGTGACATATGAGAATTATTTAATACTGCAAAATCCTCATAATTAACAATATGATCATTTTCATTTAACATATCTACCTCCCCCCCTAACTCCTATGGGAGGGGGGTTCTGATGCGTTTCCCTGCTTTCTATAGGGGATAGACTCAGGGGCTTGCCGACTTTCTCTATTTGGCGGGAATACGAAAGAATACATAGGACAAAATTCCGAATGGCATGTGTAACTTCTATGTAGGAATCTGGCGTGGGGCTTACATAGTTCACCCAACAGTTCTGCGCTTACAGTGTTGCCTTGTCGACGTTCTCTCAGAGCATTTCATCTATTTTGAGATTGTGGTTGTTCTTCTTGCTGGGTGAGTTTGGCAGCCACTTCACTCAGCTGTCCTGCGACCTTGGTGAGAGACTTGAGAAGTCCTTTCATCTCTCGAAAGAACTCTTTGTTTACTTTAACATCTTCTAGAACCGGGGAATTGTCTCTTGGGTCGGGAAATGTTCTCCTTGAAGATGATTTACTGCCCCCCAATATTCTCTCCCCTTCTTTCATGGGGGGTTTCGTAGTTATTCCTATAAAAGTTTTTATATAAGTTATCTGCTACTTTTGTAATTTTTTCAAGACTGCTATCGTCTGCCAGCGTCATTAAACTTTCTTGGATGCGAGATGGGAGCTCATTAATAAACAACTTATGAACAAAAGGAGCACTGTTTTCAGCAATCAGATCGAATCCTATTCTTCCCATAACATCACGAGCTCTCGCTAACTAAACTGAAGGGAGTTCTTCTTTTTTTTCTTCCTTTTTTGAAAATCTCACTGATTTGACTTCGAAGATTGGGAGCATAAGCTTCTTCTATAGCCGCAATTAACTTTTGAAAGCAATCTCCACCCAATGGAAATCTGATGGTCGCTAAGATATCATTGGGGAGGACGGAGGCTAATATTCTCACGCGCTCTTTTGGATCGTCTACCCTATTAAGTTTGAATACAGTTATAGTCATGTGTAACCAGGTCATTATATTTCGCACATCTAACTTTGGAATGGCACCAATAGGCAGACTAGTCTTTGAAGTCTCCACCAAGGAGGGAGAGACTGTGGGGGTAACAGATCTTGCTCGTAGAGGGTTGTGCAGGTCCTGACTTCCCTCCCCATCCGAATTCAATTTTTTTTTCTCCTAACAGGAGATTTGGGGGAAGAGGGAGAAACGGTCGAAATTTTCGCAGATACTTTTGAGATAGTACTTGACTTTCCCCTACCCCTCCCGGTCTTATATTGGTGGGATCTTTTTTAATGGCTGGGGATGTTAAAGTATATTCTGCTCTTCAGCGCGTTTCTTAATTTTTCTTTATTTTTTATTTTTTTATTTACTTATTTATTTATTTTTTGCCGGTGATATTATTTGAAAATGGCGCTCTTTTTCAAAAGACTAGCGACTTCTACAATAACGGGATTCTTCACGTTATTCGTTATAAAATAAAGTTTATGAGAGCTATTGTACCAACGCACTAAGACTTTATTTAATTTTCTTTTTTTTCACTTTTTTTAATTGTTATGCGCCCCACAGATCAGAAAGGGGGGGCTTTGTCACTGTCCTGGGGTCCACCAAAACTATATACAAAGACTGACCTCTATAATGTTAATTGGCCCTATTTACGAGATCACCTTGATACAGCAAATAATAAGATAGTTTTGGAATAGCGAAACGCTTCTTTATTTATTTCTTTATTAACTACTTCTACTGACTATTGTACTTGAACACAAATCAAGTTATTTCACTATTGTTCAAAAATAAATGTTTACTCTATAAATATCAAACTATTAATTTAAATCGGACTCCGATTAAAGTATCCATTTTTGGACCAAGAGAGTGCCAAGATGTTAGCTCTCTGTGTTCTTTACCCTTACTGACCTCCCTGAAAGCGGCACAGCCATTGGGGGACAGAGTCACCTTGGTGACCTTGATAATATACAAAAAAGAATGAAACAGTTATGTCGAACACAGGACTCTCTTTGTACAAGATTTCCTACAACTGCGCACCAGAGATCCGATCCTAGGATACGGTCCTAGTTGCACTTACATATATCCTTTGTAAATTTCATACTATGTACCGATTAAGGTATATACAGAGGTGGGCACGATCCGTTACTCCGTTACTCCGTTACTAACGGAACTAGTTTTTTGAGTAACGAAGTAACGGACTCGTTACTTTTTCTTTCATGTAACGCTCCGAATAAGTTCCGTTATTTTTTTCTCCGTTACTTTTTAGTCCGTCACATTTTTGTTCGACTTTCTGAATTGTGATAGCCATTGACCACCCGCGATCAAAGCTAAAAAAAACCTTTTATAATATATATATATATATATATATATATATATATATATATATATATATATATATATATATATATATATATATATATATATATATATATATATATATATATATTAATATATATATATATCTATATATTATATATAATATTATATATATATATATATATATATATATTATATATTATATATATATAAGGAATAAGGAATAAGGAATAAAGAATAGGGATGGTGTTTTCATAACTGATGATATGAATGTGACTAGAGTGTGGTGGGAACACTTCGAAAACCTGCATAACATTGGCAGTAATGAAGAGGTGATATGAATGTGTGAATGTGTGTGGGTTTGATGATGCAAGGAATAGGTATTTTGGAAATGAGGTCATTAGTAAGGAGGAGGTAATGTGTAGAGCGAGAAAGTTGAAGAATGGTAAATCTGCAGGTATAGATGAAATTACCGGTGAAATGATCAAGAACGGAGGCGAGATGGTGATTGATTGATTTGGGAAGTTTGGTAACAAAATGTTATGGAGAGCATAGTTCCGAGGGATTGGAAGAGAGTAGTAATAGTACCCTTATATAAGGGTAACTGTAGGAATTATCGGGAAATTAGTTTATTAAGTGTTGTAGGGAAGATATATATTATATTTGGTTCATAATAAGAAATGCGCGAGGATGACTGAAAGCGACTGATTGGAAAACATGGTGGCTTTAGAAGTGGTAGAGGATGTGGATTAAATCTTTACTTTGAAAAAAATGATTGAGAAAATGAGGGAGGAGAAGAATAAATTGTATTTAGGTTTTTTGGATTTGCAAACAGGTGAATGAAATGATTAATACGGAAGCTCTATTGTAGGTGTTATTGATAATGGTGTTGGTGGTAAGCTTCTGATGGAATCAAAAGTATAGTATGACGATAGTGAAGCTGTGTAAGAATATATGGAGTTGAAAGTGATTTGTTTTATTAATATTAATGCGGAGTGAGACAGGGATGTGCTATGTCTTTCTTGGTTACAATTTGTATATGGATGGGGTTATGAAAGAATTAGAGGTGGGATGGCAGGGGATGGTGTTAGAAACAGGGTTGTGAAGTCGTTTCAAAACTTTCCGACTCCGCCCTCTTCAAAATTACCGACTCCGACTCCCCTCTCTTCAAAATTACCGACTCCCCGACTCTGCGACTCCGACTCCACAATCTTGTTAGAATGATGGAGAAGGAAGAGAGTGGAGGGTGGCCCTACTATTATATGCGGATGATTTTGGGTGATTATGTGGCGATCTGAGAGAGTTTGAGAGGATTGGTAGAGAGATTTGGCGGGTGTGTAAAAGGAGATGGGTTAAGGTAAACGCAAGATAAGAGTAAGGTTATGGTTGTAAGTGAGGGCCGTCCTCGGTGTGAAGTTATGTTAGATAGTGAGCAGCTGGAACAAGTGTCTGGGTTTAAATATTTAGTATATATGTTGGATGAAAAGGGGAAACGGATGATGCAGAGTGTAGTAGGAAAGTTGCGAATGGCAGGAGGTAGCTGGTGCAATTAAATCGTGTGGATTGCAAAGGGACTAAGTTTGAGTGCACTAGGTCTTACATGAGGGTATGTTTTTTTAATAATAATCGATATTCGAGAAAAATTTAAATATACACACACCTATAAATTCAAAACATACGCGTAATTAATGTCATATTCGAAAAGCTAAAAGTAACGGAGTAACGGAGTAAGGGCACTTAATTACTTTTCCTTTCAAAGAAACGGAATAAACGATAGCGGAATTCTTTTTTCGAGTAACGGAGTAGCGATAAACGTAACTGCTTTTTGAAGTAACGATGCCCACCTCTGGGTTTATATATATATATATATATATATATATATATATATAATATATATATATATATATATATATATTATATATATATATATAATATATATATATATATATATATTATATATATATATATATATATATATAATATATATATATATATTAACATTTTATAAGTTTACCATAAAAAATATATTTCCTTTGGCAAAAGGCACAGTCCAAGGTCAAAATTTTTAAGCATTTGACAAACCAAGAAAAATTGAATGTGTCACCTATGGTAGGCATATGGAGCGTATTATATATATATATATATATAATATATATATATAATAATAATATATATATTATATATATATATATATATATATATATATATATATATATGGGGTATAATTAGGGGGGCGCGAGGTTACTAACTTTATGCGTTTTTGCTTTTTGGGGGTCGCGAGGCTTAAAAGGTTGACAAACGCTGGTTTAAATAAAACATTCAAGTTAATATATGTACGTAATTTAAAAAAAAATATTTAATTTCTTAAAAATATTTTATGTAAATGTAGACGAAGCCAAAGTTTTTCTTACGTTTTCGAACAAAATGGGTAACAAAGATATCCGAAAAATTACGATTATCGGAAAAAATAATCGATATTTGATAGGATTATACTTTTCCGAACTATTACCCATAATTGCAGCGATGCTGTTTTTCTAATTCATTTAATATTTCTTTATTACTTATTAATTGCGACACAGATATTTCTTAAAGTAATATCTGATATTTTTGATAATTTTAAGCTATGCATTTTTATATGTTATATTTTGTTAAATTAATTTACGAGTAGCTGAGTAAGAGTTAAAGAGGATAAAAGATCAGTAATATTGTATGTTAGGTGGTTGTGATTCTATCTTTTAAATGAATTGTTTTTGATGGTTATCATTGTATTTACAGACAACTTTTATTTATTTATTTATTTATTTATTTTTTTTATCATTTTTTTTTTTTGTGATATATCTTCAAGATACATATCATCATTAATAAAGGATTAGATGTTCGCTTGAATTTTACCTACAAATTTTATATTTAGATAAATATTACTAGAAAACTTGGGAACTTGTTTGAGGTACACGATCCTTCTCACCAGTGAACGCAGTTATTCCTTTTATCTTCAGGTCGTTAATAGGAAGATTCTAAAAGAACTTGGGAAGTGTCAGGAAGGCCGAACCTCACCTAGCAAAAAAGTGTTAGAGTACTGGTATACACAGACTACATTACGTTATGATATATATAATATATAATATAATATATATATGTGTGTTGTATATATATTATAATATAAATATAGATATATATATTGATATCATTACCTATATTGTATATATATATATATATATATATAATATATATATATAGGTGTGTGTGTGTGTGTGTGTGTGTGTGTGTGTGTGTTTAAGTAAGTCGGATTTTGTTCTATATTCCCACTCGCCCGACCGAAGGTTCCACTACTTCACCCCTTTCCTTTCCTGGAAGTCAGATTTCCAAAGGATTTCTAGGCTGCCAGGCAAGTGCGTGGTGGTGAACCCTCAAAAGAATACGCCTCTCCTTATCTCCTGTGCGAGGTGTGATCCTTGAGATCGACATTCAGAATTGTCTGGGCTCAGAGATAAGTATTTTACTATTCTTCACCTACACGCCCCAATTCCTTTCATTATACAGTGATATGGAACAAATATCGTCCCAGAGCATATATTTGCCCCAAATGTAATAGACAATGTGGTCGAGGACAAACCTTAATATTGTACAACTCTTGCCAAATCTGGTTTAATCTAAAATGCACCAAGATTTAAACCCATAATGCTTATTCTCAAAGATGGTCCTGCCACTTATCCTGAAGCTCGCACACAGAAATTCATATCTTCCACCACCCCTATAATTCAATCGACACACTTCAGTTAAATATCAATGGTATAAAAATTAAACAAAAAGAACATCACCACACCCTAATTAAATACAATATACACATGTCACTTATATTGGAACCCAATCTCACACAAAACACTTACCTATCTGAATTTCCTAACTACTCAATACTAAGACTACAGAAAAATCCACTCAAATATAGCCTTATTTCTCTCATACACAAAAATATTTAATTCTGAAATACCACACCAAAACACAACTCCTCACTAACAACGATCAAATATCCACTTACAGAAGAAATGCAAGTCAATAAAAAAACATACTACATAATTATTTTTCATATATATTTACGTTGTCCAGGTGATTATATCCCAGACCTATTCCCCATTAACACACGCACACACTCACGCAACACATACACACACATACACACACACTCACACACACACACACACACACACACACACACACACACACACATACACACACACACACCAAAAAGTGACACACTTATAAACACTTTACATTCACTCAGTGTCCTCAACACAGAAACCAACCTGCTCAAAAAGGCCTATACAAACAAACCAGAACTTCACATCCTCCGATATCTCCTTCTGTTCACCACAAATTCAATTTACCACAACATGGCGGACTTTTCATGCTCATCATCTCTGATCACAACCCAACCCAATACTAATCACAATTCAACATAACCACCCTACCTACATATACATCTGTTAAAAAAATATATCAACTACAAGAAAGCAAACTAGCAAGCTTACACTGACCACATATAACACATTGAGAAAATAATTCTAAAATTATAAAAAAAAAAAAAATCCTACATGGCTACCGTAAGCAATTCAACCCCAACTTCTCACCTGAAATAAACACCCTAATAAAACAAAGAACCAAACACCACTAAACCAAATCACAGACCCCAACAATAAAATAAATAATATAATCAACTTAAACAAGAAAAAGAATTGGCAACAATAAACCCAAATACTAAACCATAAGACCAACACAACAAAAATATTCAGCACAATAAAAAAATCCCTCACTTCACAAGCTCAAACCCCCTCCTTCACCCCAACCAACCCACTAATCTCTCTGTAAACGAAGCAATAAAATCCCAACCCAAAAAACTAATGCAATATTACTATGCAACACTTCAAAAATCAGCCACATAGCTACAATCCTCGACAATAGACAAAAATTTGAACGACTAAAAAAGTTAAAAACAACCAAGAAAACCCTTCCCCCTTTTACTCCCCCCCCCCCTAGGAAAAACTCAACACTATCAAAAACCTTAAAAACTCACAAGCATTCAAACCAGACCAAATATCAAGTATTCATTTCAAACAATTAGGAACGAAAGCGATCGCAGTTCTAGTCAAATATTCAACGTTGCTTGCCAAACTAACACTCTCCCACCAGACTAGAAATAAGCACATATAATTCCAATACAAAAGCCAAGCAAATCACCTAACAACCCGACCTTGTATAGACTATATCACTGCTCTCTACAATATCCAAAGTATTAGAAAAATTAATCGTAACTAGAATATCTCCCTTCATCCTCTTATCAAACTCAAAACATGTACTTAGTTAGACAAGAACCACTCCACTACCAATCTCCTAACCGATCTAACACAACACATCCTTACTGATTTTAACCAAACTGTTTGCCCTCTTCCCACTCTCTTAGTAGCAATAGACATTAACAAGGCATTTGATACAGTCCTTTGATACATATAAGACAATAAATTATAGCAAATTTCCTGTCCGGTCGAACAGCTAGAGTTCTTACAAGGACACCACTCTTGCCGTAGATACTAATTATATATCGGAGTCCCCCCCCCGGGGAGCCACCCTTTCACCAACACTATTTAACCTTTTCATGCATGATCCCACATCCCCCTCCATAAAAAATTAATAGCTATGCAGACGACCTAACAATCACAGCTCAAAACTCTTCTATAAATACAGCATGTGGAGAGCTGCAACAATATAAATCAACCAGAACAATGGCTAGCAGCAAACAGAATGGCTGCATCTCCTCAAAAATCCACTATTACATTCTACAGACAGAAAAGAATCAAAAATTCACCCAACAGTTTTTCTATTAAACAATAGATTCCTTCTCAACAAAACAATCCACCATCCTAAGTTTCACTTTTGATACACATATAACATTCACCCCCACATCAACAGTATTACTTCTAGAGCCACACATAAATGCGCTGAAAGAATTAACTGGAACAAATTTTGGTCACCATAAAGAAAACCTCATAATGTTATACAGACAATATCTCAGTCCGTTTTTAAACTACGCATCACCTGCCTGGGTGCCCTTAATTTCATAGTCCAACATTCAGAAATTAGAAGACGTACAAAATAAAGCTATCAGGATAATAACGGGCTGCCTTCCTACCACACCTATCCATTACATACTAAAAGAGACAAAAATCATCCTTATAAAAGGCTGTCAATTTTATAGTAAATCACTCTCAACAGATCATCCCCTGCACCTAGGAGGAAAACGATCACACCAGCACTATACTATTCAAACATATACAACAGGTTTACATCCCACCGCCAGATACCCCCATTATTATAAGACACATTCATTCCCAGTTAACCCAAAGAACGATTTTCGCATATCCAAAGAACACCATACTTCAAGCACGTCCGCCCGAAATATCCCATACAGATCAAGATTTGGACCACCAAACATGAGTAATGCTGTCCCGTCTCCGTTCTGAGCACCATCCCTCCCTTTAGGAATAAAATTTAAAATTTGTAATACACCCTCCGTTGACACGACACTCCTTTATTCAGGCACTGCACACACTTATTCAATACGCTATCATTTAACAAATTCATAAAATGTAGGATGTAGACTTTTTGGGCTTGTCCATTCATTCCCCCATCACCAATTTAGAGTTGAGGGCCTCCAGTCGTGGAGTTGGTGTCGTCACAAGATCTTTTTGTGCAAGATTTTCTTTCTTCATCAGTTTCTGCAACATTCATCGTCTCCATTCTAATTTCCAATTTACCTCATATAGACCTTACCCCTTATTCTTAACTGAAACTTAGATGATGAGCGTTCTGATGGCAAACCCTACTTTGTTCCAAAGGCTGTTGTTCTGATATGCACGGAATTACGCTGTTTTGTCTCGTATCTCTCTAATTTGGAATCTTTTGAATTTTTTAATCTTATGGCTCAGGCTCTCTTGCCAATATATTATAAAATTTATTTGTTCTATATATTTATCTCCAAACTCAAAAGGCTATCCTAAATTCGCGACACTTTAACTCTAAAATAAAGCACATTCTCTTGCCTTCTCATTCTCTGAAATCATCATTCTTGGTGATTTCAATGTTCGCCACTGCCAATGACTTTCCTCTAATCTCAAGATACAGACGGTGACTCGCCTTCAATTTCTCTATCTTCAAAAACCGCAAACAGATGGTGCAGCTCCCAACTTGTATCCCTAATCATGTTGGATATGAATCCAAAATACCAGACCTTTTCATGACTTAAAATCCTTCTCCTTACAATGCTAAAATATTTCGTCCACTATTTTCCCCCAATCAATTTCGTATCTCTGTATCCTACTCTATCTCTTCAAGTCAAGTCTTCCACAGGAATGGCCCCTGCTTACAGTGAGGAAACGTTTATGCACTTCAGTGCTACAAAATGTCGGACTTGCGATCGCACTTCTTTGATTTCCTTTGGAATGAATGGGGCTTCCCCAGGAGAGGTCTCTAGCAGTGCGACAAACGCATAACTGTAGTGATTTTCTCTTTCATGGTGACGTATAATCCATATTCTTTCCTTTCAACTAAACCTAATAAACCTTGGTTTAATTCTGCGTGTTTTCTTGTTATTCGCCGTAGGGACGCAGCATTAGGGAATTACCGACTTCAAACTACAGAAACTCATCCTATTTGCAATTCATCCCGGAAACAGGGAAAATCTGTTCTTCAGGACACAAAAGCAGAAAATGTAATTATCTCACAGGTTTCTCTTCATCTAACCTTTTCTGGGATCTTGATGACAATAGAGCATCTTCCGACGGCACAGCTGCAATTTTGCCTCCCACTTAAACTGACCTCATTGTTCAAAACATTGCCTTTTGAGGATTCTGGAGGTATTTCCCCTTCTCCACCCGCTCCAACTCATGCCTAACAATGTAATTTTTTCTAAAAGAGATTGTTATTTCTTATCTGCTCTCTCGTTTCTTTTCGTCTCATCATATCTCTCTCATCATCGTCTCCATATCTCTCGTCTCTCTCTCTCCCTCGTCTCACTACATCTCTCTTCTACTCGTATCTTCCAATATCTCTCACATCTCTCTCTCTCTCTCTCTCTCTCTCTAGAGCTTAATACAAAGAGGACATATGGTCCTGATGCATCTCTCCTGTAGTTCTTAACCTTTGTGAATCCGATCTTGCACCCTGCCTAGATAATCTATATCGTTTGTGCTTTTCCACTTCCAGCTTCGTTTTTCTCCTTCACCTGGCTTTTGGTCCTCTGTTTTTCGGCATTTAGATTAATCTTTTGCTGTGGCGTTGGACATATCGAAAGACTTTGATGGAGTCTGTCACAAAGCTTTATTTCCAAACTTTCCTCTTTTAATATCTACCCTTCTCTCTAACTTTTTCTTGTTTCCTTTCCGATCATTCTATAGCAACAGTTGTAGACAGCCGCATATCATCTGATGGTGCTATCGTTAGAATGATTTCGCTCTAGGTCTAATATATTAAAAAAATCAAGCAAAATTATTGGCATCAAGATTTAAAGGATGGAGTCGTTTACAGCATAATATTAAATAAGTGTTTTCATTACTGGCTGTCTGAATTTGAACATTTCTTCTCTTACTTTGAGGAAATAGTTTACTGCATTGATGTGGCTTCTTTATTGGAAGCACGATCCTGAATAATGACATATTTTAATTACATCCTTCGTCAAACTTCAGTTTGAAACAATCATACTTCATTCTAGGAATAAGTATCCAGCAATATCTGTAGCTAATGCTGCTCATATGAAGGAGTTATATGGAAATATAAAACTTAGTATTGATTTAGTATTGGAAATATTTATGGATTAGTTGTTAAGATCTGAAATTAACAGCGCTCTTACCCGGATTGTAACTCGGGTACACGAAGTTCTTTTGCTTCATGTGTGAATGGAACAGAAGGTAAATGAAAAATCACTACTTACAAAATCAGAGACAAAAGAGAGAGGCACTTAAAGTAGGAGAGAAGAGTTTAGTAAATCATACACTTGTTTAACATAAAAAAATTATCTTTCACTACTACCCATAAAACTCGGTCTGATGAAGAATATTGTTAAAGGATTGGATACTAATGGTGCAGACATGTAGGATTTCAGTTTTTGAAAGGCATATTATCTATAAAAGTGACACGAACCACTATCGGAGAATTCCTTAGATCAATTCACAGGATTTTCTTACACTGCAACAGTACTTTCATTTTTGCGTTTTCTCTATTATGTATACGACATATTTTCCCGCTATATGCATCTAGCCCTTACCTTCTAAAAGCTCGGTGACATAGAAACAAACCATACCGGAACAACAAATTATCTCCTCAAATTGCAACATAGGCGCTAGAATAAAGAACATTCAATAAAGCTGCAGCAGATGGGCGCAAAAACCAATTGTGAGGGGGTATATACAAAAATAAGAATAACAACTGGTTACTCCCTTTCACCACGCTACCTCCTTCAAAACACAACTGATCTGCCCAACGCTCCTGCTCTTGCACTCAACAATACCCCAACAGCAACTCACATCTACACAAGAGCGAACCACCGACAACATAAACATAATTGAGCGGAGCAAATGTACAACGGACTTACACAGATCAAAACCAGATAACTAGAAGCCTCTTAAAACAACCAACAATACACATACCAATGAATTATGCAACGAAGTACCCCTCTCGCAAACACGAAAACTGCCTCTCAGAACCAAAATTCTGCGCCTTATGCAAGCTCATCTTCACACCCTTACCAAACTGTACTTCCTAAACAATCACACTCTACTTTAACCGTGTTATCAAACTGCACAAACGTTACAGCATTCAAACACCACCAATACAAGCCTAAAACAAACGGCATTAAATGAAACACCACCAAATATACAAATCTCTCACAGACATGATAAATAATAAAAACCACTAGCAGCCTGATGATTAGGAGCAGTCTAGCATTACCCCACACCACACCACACGGCCACACTGCCCCAGAAATTAACAAAACTAAACCTCACGATATCTCCCACCTCCAAAAACTCCAAACCCAAATTCCAACCACCCCCATGCTATCATATAAATTATCAAATGTCAAACAAAAAAAACTAACAGGCTCTCAGACAAACATACATAATACAACGAAAACGCAACTGGACACAAGTTCGCTAACTATACTAAGAAAAACATACTCACCACAAATATCAAACAAATCTTCCGATCATTTCAACCCAAAGCCCAAAAAGAGACTACGAACTTCAAAACTTCTCTATTCAAAAAGCAGCTAACAAATCCATTCCATCCATTCCCAGAGGATACATTAAAAAATACAACCTATCTCAAACACCTGAAATAGAACAACTAACCATACAACGCAACTCACTCAGAAAAATAATACACACATACAATACACTCGAAAGGCAACAACAGGATTAACTCCTAAACTACCCAAATCATAGAACCTACAAATACACAATCTTCAGAACAACTTCAACGACTCTTCCTCTCAAAAACATCCTCTCAACATAGAATAACACCAGATATTGTGGAAAACGATTATTAATTTATAATTTGCTGAAAAACGGCAACAACCAAACAGACATATATACATCTCATAATCCAATACAAAAACCTCAAACTCAGCAATATACCTCCAATCTAACAAACAACTCGCAAACATTCTCGCAAATCGCTTTGCAAAGGAGAGTCAGAAACCCACACACCCTCAAAGCAGTAAAAATTGCGATACAAAGCCCTCAGCAGCAAAATATAAATTACAGCCACGACCAACATATTTAACCACAATAAAAGAAAAAATAATACCAATGACATCTCTTCTAAAGGTTGAACTTCCGAGCAACATTGACCTCGCGAGGAACTACTATCTATCGCACCTCATTGCCAGACTGGTGAGACTCGCAATTCTTTTAACTGTAATATACGATAATCATCACGCACAAAATATCAATGAGTCTCACATGCTCAGCATTTCATCTGTCCCGACAGACAAATATAAGTACTTTCTGGGAAAAAAGCTAATCAATTTAAACTACAAAAGAATTAAAACCCTGAATAAGACTCTCTCTGATCCCTTCATCATATCGCACCACATTTCTTCTATTTATCAAATCAATAGTCCGCTGAATAAAATGGAATACATTAAACCAAAATAAGTTAATACACCATTCAAACAATTCATTCTAACACGGTTTCAAACACCTTCAATCCACAACCGCACGCACTAAACATTCATTCACCCACAATCTAATCTCCGATACGTAGCTCAAAAAACCACCACTCACCAATATCAAAATCTATGCAATCGAACATCAACATTAAGCTATTGATATAGTGGCCTAAATATTATACTTATAATCCACAAATTAACGAGAAATTAACAAATCCACACTAACTCTATAGAATATTGGACAATTCAAATTTTTTATCAGGAATGTTTAAACAAGCACAATAACATACAAACAATAGATAAATCCAAGAACAGTAAACATTTAATTAACTCGGAATATGCCTCAAGGCGCAGTACTCTGCTCCACACTATTCAACCTATTCACAGACGATCTCCACAACCACAAACATGACACTACAATCTATTAAAAATCTACGCAGAGCCATTTACGCACTCCAGCATCTTACATCAAAAACACCAGAACTCAACTAAACACCTACCAGAAGGCTGTCAAACCTGACACGTACAGTTACATTCAATCCTACTCAAACATGAGGCTAACAGAAAACCGGAATGATCCCCTTCACCACCAAGACAACAAACATCAAACCACCTTAATCCACCACCGACGCCGCCAACTTGGCACCTTTCGTCCAAAGTCTGGCTTAACTTAGCAACGTTGTCTATACAAAACCAGACCTTCCAAACAAACTATAAAAAACAAAAAAATCAGGGATATTCACTCTATCACACACACACAGGTGAATATCTCAATCTTCCAAAGAGAGAAACTGAAGATATTAAGAACGCTCACTGGCACAACTTCACAAAACAATATAACAATCATCTGATATAACACCCACCATAATACAAAGCAATACATCCATCGGACTCTAAACTACGGCTCTCTAACTTGGCCTAAAAACAACACAAAGAAACTCTAAACGAAACAAAACAAAGCATTATAGAATCATACAGTGTATGCCCAATGTCAAGCTACTCCAACACATCACCTTTCTACACGAAGAACAAATACTAACCACAATAAACACACAACTCTGGAATCATGACAAGTGTCAACACACAAATTCTTTACAAAAAGACTAAAAACACAAATCAGGCATCAGTGACCCAAACAAGATTTGCTCCTCTCTAACTCCCATCCACCAGCTCTTCTATAATTGCCAAACACGTTCTGAGCAACATTTCCACCTCCACCAAACAACACATCATACACCAAACAAATCCGCACAGAACTAACAGAAAACTAATAACAGAAAACTATTTAAGACGCAGACCAGTAAGAAACGATAATATTAAACAAAACCCGCACCTGAAACTTTAGCACCAAGATTCGAACTATCTCGCTCTAACGAAAGATCACCAAGCTCAGTCATGCTATAGCAAATTAGAGAGAAGTGATGCAGCCACAATCTAACAATTACAGTATTTACAAACACAAGAATTCAACCCTCAACAAACATACTTACAAAATTTCTGTCAAATCTGATTACCCGGAAAACACATCTCAATTTTTACTTTCTCTCCTGTTTTATTTCTAACCATCTCACCCAGAAAGCTATCTGGAACACTTTCATCTCCTAGAAGATCTTGGAGGAGGCATGTTGCGTCGGAGGGGTATTGGTCGCGGTAATGACCTCGCATACGTGGTTTGGGAATGGTCGAGGGGTGAAATGGATAGACTATAACATAACTAACTTAGTAGTAATATATAATAGCACTATTATTAGATATAACTCAACATATAACGAATCAATAAATTATTATAAGCAATGTTGAATATATACATATAATATAGTACATTTATATTTACTACTCATATATATATACTCATACATATATATTCTCTTATAATAATTATTATAATAGTTATAATATAAATATATAATAGTAGTAGGAAGGGGATTCATACAAATTAGTTTTATAGTTTATGAATACTATATAATTGTAACGTTAATATATATATATATATATTATATATACTTATATATATATAAAATATTAGTATATTTATATATAATATATAGTATATATATATTATATAATACACGCATTAGGCTATATATATATAATATATATATCATCTTGCACTTTGCTCTATTTCTTGTATATAGTTTGACTGTATAAGATATATAATATAAATACATATACGTATACATACATATATATATATAATAGTTACTATATATAAAATATTATGAGCATAAGTAATATAATATATAGCTTAATATATATATATATATATGCTAATATATAATATATATATATATCAAATATAACTATATAAACAATAATTAAATATATATAAATAGTTATATACCTTATATATATATATTATATAACCACTCAATCCTTTGATCGTATCTTAGAGCTACTTTCTTGAAACTATATATAATATATATATATACTATATAATATATTAATATATATTATATTATTATAATTATATATTATATATATATAATATTATAATATATATATGATATATATATATATATATATATAGATACTATATATACTTTTATATTACACATAACACTATGAGTATACTTGTGATATCAATCTACCAAATTTTGGATTGAACGAATAATTTATTAAACCTTAGATTCTACTATATATAATATATATATTATATATACTTATATATTAGTATATACTTATAATAATTATACTATAACCTATATAATACTTTATTATTAGTAATATATATAATATTATAATATTATATATAAGCTTATTATTATATATGTATTATATATATATAATATATACTATTAATTAATAATAATTATAATATAATAATAATAATAATAATATAATAATAATAATTAATATATAATTACATAATATAATAAATACATAATAAATAATAGGTAATTACTAATTTAATTATAGATATTAATAATTATAATAATAATACAATAAAATAAATAAAAATAAATAAATAAAAGGAAGAAAACCTAAAATACATGAATAAATGACATCAATTAATTGCCATTCAGGATATTGTCTACATCATGTGACTAGAAGCGGTATGACATAAATTTTTACAAAAGTAATTAATAGATAATAATAATAATACTCATAATAATTAATAATAATATAATAATTATAATGACATTAAAAATAATATTTCATCAATCATAATATCAATAAGAATTTAAATATTAATCAATCAATATAATATTAAAAATAATATTCAATCAATCAGTATAATTTTGAAAATAATATTCAATAATTATAATAGTCAAAATAAAAATTATCATATTTATAAAAATAAAATGGAAAATAATTTATTAAACAGAGAAAAAGTAATAATAAACATAAATACAAAATAAATAAATAATAAATAATATATAAATAATAATTATTATATAATTAAATAATAATAATAATATATAATAAAATAATATTCAATCATATCAATATATTATTCAAAACGATAATAATCACATCTTTAGTATTATTAAAACTACATTAAAACCTCAAATGAATATAAATTAATTAGATATATATATTTAATAATAACTAATGCTAATCAAAATATACTTCAGTAACGCTATACTGATAATACTAATAATATATAATAGTAAGATATAAATTAATATAATACTAAAAAAGAAATAATAGAATTAATAATTATAATACTTAACTATTAATAACTTAATAATAATAATAATAATAATAACTAATAGTAATGGGACAATAATAATAATAATAATATAATAATCAATTTGAAAATAATAAATACACTTAATAATCAAATATATATTAATAATAAAATTAATAATACATAATATAATGAGCAATACCTAGTGACCTATCAAAGGAGTAATAATAATTTGTAATAATAATAGTAATGGAAATAATAATTAGATGAAAAAAAATAATAATAATGAATAACAATATAATGAATCAATAAGTATATCCCAGTGAATAAAATAATAATAATAATATGCAATAATTTTATACAATAAGATTAATAATAATAATAGATAAATAACTAATAAATAATACTAATATATAATATTTAATAATAATAAATAATTAATAATAATAATAGTAATAAAATTCAAAAATAACCAGAGAATTATAAACAATAATTGTGAATACGCCTACCGATTGAGTTTACCTAAAGAAATGCAGCCTTACTCAGAATTATTGATAATCGTAATAATAGCGATCCTGCCACAAGGTTAAACTGCGATGCGGTGGCGGATGAGGAGTGTAAGGTGTTCGACGGTCGGCATGAGGCATGCGAATGACGATGAAAATGAAAATACATACCTAATTAACAAACCATTCAAAAAAAGTAAACATCACTCAACGCGCACTAAGGAAATTGACAGGTCAATTTTCCCTTTCTCAGATTTTACCCTACCCCACCTTTTCCTCCAAAAGGGACGAAAAACTGTCCTAATACTACTTTAATATATTAATCGTGATTATATATATATATATACTAATATACACTTTATTATATATTATATATAGTATATATATATATATATATATTATATAATTGCATAAAGTTTATATATTAAAGTAAAATTGTAACTTGCAGATATATAATTTATATACAGTTAATATATAGTATATTAATATACTATTAAATTTCATTAATGTATATTTATATGAATTTCCGCACCCCATCCCGTTCCTTATTCGTTCGGCTGCGGTTATTTTTAAGTTGGATCGGGCTCCTCCGTATTATGTAGGTGATGCGTTTGTTAAAAATTAAGGTACTGTGGAGGAGCGGTGGTTTAAGGGTTGCGTGTGTGGATCTACTTGATTTAATGTGAAATCTATATCAATAAAAGATTGCAGATAAGTGTCAAAAGTTTTTCCTCACCAGGAGCTGCTTTGATGGTCGGTAAGAGATAAATTTTTTCGACTCCGACTTTCGCGAACTCCGACTCCTTTAAATTCAAATTTGGATTTTCGACCTCCGACTCCGACGAAGCCACTTAAACCAAAATTACGACTCCGACTCCAGCTAAACAAAAATTTCGAACTCCGACTTGCCGACTCAACAGTCAAATTACAAATTTTCGACTCTGAACAGCTGTGCTATACAGATTTAAGTATGAACATACATTTTTTTTGTTTCAACATATTTTTTTTTTAAGATGCCTTGCTTTTGAGAACATAAAAAAATATATAACATTCCTAAAATGAATCTAATTCTCTCAATAATGGCTATATCAGGCACATTTGAAGTAACATTTCGTGTAAAGTACTGTAAACGACATAAAAGATGCAGGCGCAACCACATAGACAAACTCAAAATATAATTCAACAGTTTCTAGTAAACAAGTTGTGTATAACGATTATAATGCAAATTATTTATTTTTTTGTATCTTACGTAGTTCATTCATTAAGTAAATTAATAGTTTAATACTTTCAAGATATTTTCTAAGAGTACTTTAAAAATTTAAAAGTGATATTACTTAATTACATTTGTCGATAATAATATACATTTCTTTTATATTGACATAGACTGCATTTAAAAAGAATAAAGGATAATTTATATATATAGGGTTATAGTTTAGATAAGGCTAGTATCAGTATATATATATTATATATTATATATGAATTACATATAAATATATATAATATATATACCTAAGATATAAATATATAATATATTATATTAACTAGTGGCGACTGCAGTATACTTTTTACTCTCGTGCTCTCTCTCTCTCTCACTCTCTCTATCCTCTCCTATACTACGTTATCCTATATGAGTTGTTATATAATATAGTAATTTATATATATTATATAATATATATATATATAAGATAGTGTAGATTAAATAAGTTTAATATTATAGATACAACTATAAGATATATGATATAATTTTAAAATCTATAAACTATCACTATTAATATAAATGCAATTACTATAAATTAATATATGACACATACATATGGATAACACCCTTTTATTCCACAGATATAAGGAACGTAAGCATATATAATGCTTTTTTCCCTTAGTATTATATCTAGTTATTTATTATATATAATATATATGTCAGTATATATATATATATTATAGTTAATTTAGTGTATATATATATAGTATTTGTATAAGTTATATGTTATTATTGATATATATTAGTATAATACTAGTATATATATCTATATAATATTTGTTCGTCATATAATACATAGGTCGGTGACATAATTAAATACTATTTTGAGATATTCCTACTAAAACGCGTTTTTTATGTAAATGTTTTATCCAAATTATAAGGGACGTACAGAATTACACATCTTTTTTTCCGTGGTCGAATTTAGAAGTTACAGTGATCTTTTCATTTTCATTATTCTTAAGTATTTGACTTAATTCTTTTTTTAAATTATTTTATTTGCTTTAATTAAATATTATTTGTTTTAAAATTATTATTATTAATGTTATATTTAAACCTATGTTATATATAACCTAGTTTTATAACAATTTTGGTACTCTGAATATAATTCAGCACGTCCTACCCACGCTATCCGATTTGAGGCAGAGAAGCTCGCCATTTTGTAATGGAGGTTTTAAAGCATTATTTGAATAAGGAGGTTATTCTTATATTTTTCACGTTTTTAATTGTGCATGAAGGTCTGTTGATACTTATTGATGTATCTAATTTCCAAAAAAATAAAGAAGATTTTTTATCGTAACATTAATGAATTTTGCAATAATAGATAGTTTCTATAATTGTTTAACGAATGTTAACTTGTGCTGAGCACGAGTAGCCTTATCGCACGAGTGCAGAAGTCAGCCTCTATATCATATTATATTATCAATATATGTATAGATTATCACTATAATTTTAACTATGAGTACATTATATATTATATTATATTATATATAATATTAGTATAGATATTTTATATATATGTTATTATATAAAATTGATTTATTATATATATTTAGGATAATAGTATAGTATTAAATAAAATAAATAACTGATAAATATATACAATGTGTATATGTATTTAGGTATGTATATATAGTTATATATATAGTGTTAATTATTATATATATTATTTATTTATATATATATATGGTTAGTGTAGGTATTTATATTTTTATTAGTATTATATAAGACCATAGCCAGAACGAAAGTTTCAAAGATTTGCAACATATATAGTACTAAATTCGTTCTATTGTGCTAGTAATATATTATATTTAGTATTTAATAGTAGTAGTTAGTGTTTAGATTATATATTATAGGTTATATATATAGATTAATATAAATAAATATTTTGTAATGTATATTTATTTATTTATTATACTTAATAGGTAGTTGGTAGTTTAGTAGTATATAGTATTATATTTATAGGTATAGTGAAGCGATAGTTATATATATGTATAGGTATTGTGAGAGGATAGAGTAGGAAGCAGAGTTGATGAGAGGAGGGTGTTTTATAAAATAATGTACTAACACTTTTGAAAGACTATATCAAACTTTAATTTATGAACATGAGTGACAAGCTTGAAAGGCTTAATTACAGAACATATCATGTATGTTGTAAAGAAAATCATGGTTCGCAAATGTCTTCAAAAAAGTGATGGACGCGCGCATTGTTCCAGATGCACGAGCTGATAATCGGTTGCGAAACACATGGAGTCGCTAAACAACACTCTGATAATCTGGTTATTTGGAATGTCTACGTTTGACATGTTGTCTATTCGATATTTCCAATTTGCAATGCATTTTGGATCGTTTTCTTTTGTTGTTTGCCGATAAAACACTGTCCTTGAGGTTATATCTCCCATTAGTAAAGAGAAGTCGCATTGTGCGTGAGATGAGTGGGGAACGCGCAGGTATTTCATACTACCGAGCCTGTCGTCAAATCTCAGTGTTTTTGGAAGAGTGCTGCAGTCGAGGTGAGTTCTCTTACATCTGCGATGGTGTAAAGTGGGGGTGGCTTCCATTTGCTGGAGATAGGTAGAATCAACAGTCGAGTTTATCAAACCAAGCAACTAGTTAATGTCTGAATCGACTGACTCCTGCAGCAAGTTTAGGTACCTGTCCCCATCGACCACTCCGTTAAAATGACATCGACTGCTCAAAATAAAAACGGTCCTATGATTCACAATGCTGAAATCCCACTCCCACAACAGTTAACCCCTGGTAGGTTTAAAATGGTGTTCAGCTTTAACAATGGAGATTTCCAGGACCCCAGTTAGGTTAACAATTATGGGGCGTATTAATCGAGCCATATTAATCTTAAACGGTGGCTCATCGCTCCAGACAATTGTGTGTGGAAACCCTGCATCTTCTGCACATTTAGTCAAGTACCATATATTATTAAGTCTCCGGCTCCGGATTATCTTCTAGTTGAGTAAGCAATGGAGTAGTCTTTGTGTATGTAGCATTTCCAGCGATAGACGCCTTTCAGTTGAGGTGCGATGGATCTGCTATCCTTATTGAGATGTTGTGTCTCCCGAGCCATTTTGTGGGTAAGGAGATTTTCTGTGGGGTATAAGAGTGAGTGGTTTTCCTTTACCTGCCTCCTCCTTGCAGGGTTGGTAGATGTCCGTGGTCGTTCAGAACGTTTTACGTTTCTTGTTGACGTTGTGAACGGTTTCCATCTGCTTCCAAATTTCCTCTCTGATGCGGACAATGGTCCGTTGCTTTGGTGGCGATTTATCGAAGTTCCCTGTCTGAACTCGTCTTTGCAACTTCAGTGGCGTTTCTGGTGTCCAATAACTTTAAGGACAAAACTTTCCTATCTCTAAACGCTAAGTTGAGTCTCCTGCCATTAGTTATCATATAGTTACATCCTGTGAAAACAAAAGCAGTCAATGTGTAGGTACAGGGTTTTTATTGAAACCCTGTATATATATTATATATATATAGTATATATATTATATTATTGATATAAGTAGTATATATATATATTATTTATATATATATATATATATATATATATATAGTTATATATATATACTATGATGTAGGTAAATAATTTAAAATTTGGGCATCATATAGTGTTTTATAGTATATAGTATTATATATATATTATATATGATTATTGTATATTATTGATTATTTATTATGATTATTTTAGATTGTAGTAGTGAGTTATTATTATTATTTATTGTAGTATATATATATATAATAGGTATATTTATATAGTATATAATATATATATATATAGTATTATATATATATATTTAAATATAATATATATAGTATAATATATATGAGTATATATATACTATTATATATATAATATTAGTATATATATATTATATATTACACAAAGTCAATCTTGCAAGAAAAATGAAACTTCCCCCTCCTAAAATTATAACGCATTTGGAATTAATATATATAATAACTAATAATGAATAATAATAATATATAATAATAATATAAATAATAATCAATAATAATAATAATAATTCTAATTAAATTTTTTTTTCAGATCTCCGGACTTCGACTTTAAATTCAAATTTGATTTTTCGACTCCGACTCCGCTCCGACTCCGACTCCTGGAAAATTGCACGACTCCACGACTCCGAATCCGACTCCGCAGCCCTGGAAATTTATCCAAAAATAATGTCGACTCAATAAAAAGTCTCCCTTCAACCAAATCAAGCGAAAATTTTGGAACGTCAACGAAAATGGTTTAAATTCCAGATTTGACAAACCGCTTTCTTGAGTAAAAGGATTTGAGAGAAGTCAATAGGTAAGTATGTTCATTACGAAAGAATATTCCTGTGTATGGAGCAGCTTTGCTGTTAGTGTTGTATGAGTAATAAGACCTGTTTGCGGACGGACGGACGGACGGACGGACGGACGGACGGACAAAAAAAAAAAAAAAAAAAAAAAAAAAAAAAAAAAAAAAAAAAAAAAAAAAAAAACTAATATTTAATTATTTTATGGAAAGTAGCTGACCAGCTGCAATTTTTATTGCCCTAGTTGTGGCGGTGATCAAATCTGGGTCTCAAACATGCAATATATATATATATATATATATAATATATATATATATATAATATACTAATATATATATATATATATATATATATATAATATTATATTATATATATATATTAGATATATAATTATATATATATATATATATATAATATATATGTTTATATATAAATTATATATTATTATATATATATATATTAGTATATTTATATATTATATTGCTATATTATATATATTATTATATATTATATAATATTATATATATATATATATATATATATATATAAGTAATTATATATATATATAATAGTGATATGTGTGTGTGTGTGTGTGTGTGTGTGTGTGTGTGTGTGTGTGTGTGTGTAGGTGTGTAGGTGTGTATGTGTGTAGGTGTGTGCGTGTACGTGTCTGAGACTTTGTGTGTTTACGCGAGCGTGTGAATATGTTTACGACAAAAGATTTTTCATTTAATGAAATTTTCTATTTACTGCTATAAATTCATTGTAAAGGAGATGTCAAAGAATGTATTATTCTTTCTTAAGAAGAAGAGGAGAAACTCTTTTTGAAGCCGAGACGACAATGACTTTGTAAACAAAATTACCCTTAATTGCCATAAAAACTTGTTGAACGTTGTTATTTATTTATTTACTTTAATATTTTTTCTTCTAATTAGATTTTCTATTAAATAAGTTTAATTAATTTTACAGTTATATTATGATTCTTTCACAAGAAAATGAATACAGAATAAATTAGAAAAAAAGAAAAAAAAAGAAGAAGAAGAACGAAGATCTTGTCCATAAGAATGAGGTTGACAAAAAGTGCGAAAATTTTAATGTTTTAAATTTATTGTTCCTTTTAGCTTTCACCAACAATGGGAAATACTTATTCTCTTGACGTTAGTTGCATTTATTCAAGTGTATATATACGTGTTATAGATAACGTTTAAATTATTATTTCCTATGGAGTACCCTCTAAGTGTTATAATTATCTTACTGCTTCTGTGTACAATTTGCAATTTATATTTGCACTTATTTAATAGTATCGAAAGGTGGATAGAATATGTGATATTTTTATTAACTTCATTAGTACTTTAGTGGTGATAATGAGTAGTTTTTATATTGAGATTTTATATATACATTATATATATATATATATATATATATATATATATATATTATATATATATATATATATATATTATATATATAATAATATATATATATATATATATATATATAAATGTATATATAAAAACTCTCTCTCTCTCTCTCTTCTCTATATATATATATATATATATATATATATATATATATATATTATATATATATATATATATATATATATATAGTATATATATATAATATATATATATAGTATATATATATAGTTCGAGCCGTCACGGGCATAGCATTCAAGATGGGGAACCTCCCAATTAAATTGCTACCTAGATTCCCAACAAGGGATTAAACCCTATCCCTATGTCACATGACTCTGTCGCGCTATATATATATTATATATATATTATATAAGATACTATAATATATATATATATATAAATATATATATATTATATATATATATTATATATATAATATAATAATACATATATATATTATATAGATATTATATATATATATTATATATATATATATAGATATATTATATATATATATATATATATATATATATATATTATATATAATATATATATAAGATATATAATATATATATATATATATATATAACCCACTAGAGCGGTGAAATTGAAATTCACACCTCGATCAGATCAGACCGAATTATCCTTATTCTCGGCGTTTGAACAGCATAAGTTAAAGGATGTATTAAAAATAAGAGAGAGAGAGAGAGAGAGAGAGAGAGAGAGAGAGAGAGAGAGAGAGAGAGAGAGAGCGAGAGTTAGAGAGAGAGAGAGAGAGAGTTAGAGAGAGAGAGAGAGAGAGAGAGAGAGAGAGAGAGAGAGAGAGAGAGAGAGAGTTTACCAGAATAGTACATGAAATAATGAGGGGCGGTTATTTCTAAGGGACATTTCCTAAATTAAACACGCATCCATTAAAAGAGATCATGTAGATAAATTATAAGGATGTGAAAAAAATATAAATAATAATCTTTCAGACTTTACCTATAACGTATATTAAAGAACTGGCATAGCGGTTAAATCTTGGGTCAGAAACCCGGATAGAGAAAAGATGGTGTGCAGAAAATAAGCTTAGCCAGCTCTCTTCAATGAAGGAGTTACGAAACGACGGATTCCGGAAGATCAGAACCCATTCTAAAAGTGAAAGCATAAGAAGTTAAGAAACAGATGAAGTGCTGGGAGAGGGTGTATGCAATCAGCAACAGCGAAAAGGTTCCTATGTTGTAAACGCCCTACTATCCATCTTTTCAAGAAGAGATGTATGAGTAAAAGTAACCCAGATATTTGATGCTTGTCGAAAAATGTTAAAAACATAGATTTTCAAAAAAGGAAAAAACAAAAGAAATGACTACTGACACAGAAAGAATATCCGTAAACGACGTTTTAGACGTCAGATAAAGCTGCGCTTAGTTCTCTATTCCGTCAAAATTGACTGAAAATTAAGAAATATGTGACCATTTCCAGAATATGAATATATCCGTTAATGACTTCCTTCGTCGCTACGTATCAGTGCTCTGTGATAACTCTAACGTTCTAAATGGCAAGCGTGTTGGTCTCAGACGCAGTATAGGTGCTGAGGCGAGCCTATCAGCTGCATTCTCCCCTTTAGAGGAATATTGTGGAGAGAGAGAGAGAAGAAGAGAGAGAGAGAGAGAAGAGAGACGACGGAGAGAGAGAGAGAGAGAGAGAGAGGTGCATACGAATGAGAGACTCGAGTCCGATACAGTCTCAGGATAGTGAGAGAGGGGGTCGCGGAGACGACTGTATGAGACGGTAGACTGGTCTGTGCGAGGGATGTCGCGACCTTGTGTCGGATCGGATCATCAACGATGACCTTAGTCCCTGAATGGGAGAGGATGGATCGGGCCTCAGAGAGGCCTCTACTGAGATGCGTGAGGAAGAGAGAGAAGAGAGAGCTTAGACAAATGAGTTTCGGTTAAGAGAAAGAAGTAATTTCTTAAGGAAATGAGGCGGTGTTTTTAGTAATTTAGAAATTAGAATAAAATCGGGAATGTTTCAAAAGTTTGATAATGAAAGAAACGCCAATTTGATTTCGTGGGCAACCACCAGCCTTACAACTCGAATTCTATTGACCCCCGTCGGTGAATTCGCTGAAGAAGAAGGACATCACATGCATCTATGATTCAGATTCTGGAATTTAGAATGGGTCGAGGAGGAATGGTGTCCATGCGGTTGACGAAGTGATTGAGTAGAAGTGAGTGGAGGTAAGAAGATTTTGGGCCGTGTCTGACAGGCTCATAATGAGCTTTCCTGGGAAGCGGCATTGTAATATATATATATATATATGTATATATATATATATTATATATAATATATATTTAAGTTAATTTTGTATTATAGGGAAACATATTCCCCCACGTATGTATAGGCATTCTGATAAGATAGTATTATAGTACATGTAGTATATAGTATTATATTTGTATATTAAAGCCCGTAAGTTATATATAATGGGCACTGAGGATATATCTTCATATCTCTATTCCGCCTCCTCCGTATATATATTATTTGTTGTTTATTATATATATATTATATATAGACTCTGAGGAGAGGGATTTCCGGGTGCCCGATTCGCTTGGCTTTTAATAACTCAATATAGTATATAACCTTCTTAGATTAGCGCTCGGGAAATGTATATTTCCATATACTCCTCATGCCTCATATATAGCCCATTGTAATTCACACTATCGGGTCTTATATATATATTGGATTTAAAGAATTATACGATAGGTAAGCTGGATGTGGGTGTCCAGGATCATTGGTTTACTTTCTTATTATAAATTTTTTGAAAACTAATTCTCATAATTTTATTTTAATTTCTTAAATTAACTAAATACAACCGGCCTACATTTCCATTAAGATAAAATTTAACTTCTTTCTCTTAACTAGATACATTCATTTGGGTCTAAGTACTCTTCATCTCTACTCTCTCTCTTCTTCTCTCATTCGCATTTCTGCCATTCTCTCTCATCTGCATCTTATCATCTCTTCTTCTTCTCTCTCTCTCTTCCTCTCTCTTATTCATATTATCTTCATTCTTACCTCCTTCTAGGTCCATCACAGATGTGCGCGTCTCTTCTTCTCTCTCTCTCTCGCTGGTGGCGGTGATAAACCCTACTCACTCGGAATTGCATCTCTGCTTGAGTAGTATAAACAATTGTTATAACTTTGATAATAATTTCCCCCCACCACCCATTATCCTTTAGTGCAAGCCTGTACGCAAGCCAAAAGTTACCACCCGTAGATGGGCTTCACAACACTTTGACAGACCCCACGCACGGTGGTTATCTCATCAATTTCTGCTTGTGGGTTCATCCCCCCTGGGGACAGAGCCACAAACCACACAGTATATTTGAATTTCTACTCAAAAACTATTATCATTATACTATCTCCTTAACTGCCCTCAACAAGTTACAATTTTATTCCATAATAAGGAAAAATAACAGCAGATTCTCTTCTATATTATATTTCATGATTTTTATCTCAACCAAACTTTTAATATACGTTGATTCTAAGGACCTTTAACAAACAAATGGCATATAAGTTAATTTGCAAAGTCAACTCTTGTTCAAGCGATACTTCATAGGTATAGATTCTTCACACACTTAACACAACCTTTAGATATTATCTATCTGAACAGACTGCACCATAGATCTACCGTATATCTCTTATTACACATCATAGTTTTGCTACTATACACTAAAACGACTAGTTACATACCCTCACGCAGAACCCTAGTGCACTCAAAACTTAGTTCCCTTGCATTCACCACAGATTTAATTGCACCAGCCACCTTTCTATCACCTTTTGTGTCATCCATTTCATTTTCATCGAAATTCTGTTCAAATTTTGTGAGTTCAGGTCCAGATTCGAATTCTTTCCTTCTAACATGATTGTATTTACTGCAGACTCTCTCACCGCCTCATCATCACATCGTCACTCTTTCTTGTCATTACTCCAAACCCCTTTTAGGATGTTCCTATTTCAGGACAATCCCTATATAACTTATCTATTCTTAATTACGTTCACACAAAAAACAAAAACCATCTGAGCACAATTGGAAGCAGTACACCCGTCCACTCCTTCATTCTCAACTCAAACCCCCCTCCCCTGCTATGCCCTTCCTTTTAGTTCTTTCATTACCCCATCCATATACAAATTTAAAATAGCCAGTAGAGATTTTTGTGGCCCGGGCTATAAAGCACAAATCTCTTTGCGGGCTCACGGTCCCACTATAAGTATGATAGAACCAATTTCCTTCTCCCACTCCAGTTTAGGTTCTCTAACAAATCACAAAACTACTAATCATTCTCAATACTGTTTATCTTCTCTGAGTTTCAATATTTCAGGAACGTGAGGTTACCGGTAGCCACATAACCTAATAGCTAGGTGATCCTATAACATAGTTATTATTGTTTATAAAGACGTGATCTCACATCAAACACAACCACTTCGGATGCTCTACTCGGCGTATAGGCTTACCGTCCTTCTGTGGGTGGTACTAAGTAATAGCATGTAGAACAAGTGAGTTATTTCTCGTATAAGCGGTTTTTTCCTGTTTTTATTTGATCTAGATGGTGATTTTAATAACATCTTTAGCGACTGACAGGCATTCATTGATCATCATGTGTGTGGCACACACGATCATTCATATATATATTAAATCTTCTCATATTAATATTTATTTATACATTGAAACTAGGAAACTTTGGAAGTAAGGGCGGCTTTTAGAACATATATAGTGAATGCACTCTTCTCTATGTGCTCTCTAGTTGATACTATTGTTAATTCCACTCTCTTCCCATAGCACTTCAATCTGACTATCAATTAGAGTCTACTATATGGTCATAACTTTGATCATCTTCTTGTACGAATTTGTTCACTCTAAAAACTCCTCTACAAGCTGGGTGGTCAAGACAACTGGTCATCAGCGCTATAAACTATCTCAAATAAAATAAGAACTAAATCAATGAGATAATAATCATATATATGTAATCAATAGTCAAATCAATAACCTAAAATAGTACTAGATCCTTAATTATTATCCGGGTATCTTATCCTCCGATATCTTCATATATACCTCGTCTCCTCTAATATCTTCGAAGTACAAAATTTAAAAATAACAGTAACAAAGAATTTCAACTATCACATGGCTTAACGATATTAGCATATTGATCCCACCTGCTACAAGCAGTATTATTGGTGGTAATTGTGTCTAGATTATTACATATCCTATGTCAAAAACTCCATACGTTCTACCTTCAATTATACCCATGATTATATTTAACGATAGTATGCTGGCTCTATTTCTGACTTTTAGTTGATGATTGCTCTTCGTCTCTCTCTTCATTTTTTAATGTATCTGCTAGCAGTCAAGTTTGTTTCATATAGCTGAGGGAAGAGATCTGCACCGGAGATAACAATCTCAACAAGATTAGCAATGTTTGAGCTCTTAAAGGCAATATAATACAAGCAAAATATAAGCAAATTGTACTAAATATTCCATGAAAAGGATAGCGCTCATTTCATTTGTGTTGACGATTCAATTCAAAAGGCGGATAGATCAACAAAAAAAAAACAACACTCGTCAAAACAATACTCTCTCTCCAGTCTGCAAGTAGGACTAAGATTGAGATCGACTCTTTGCGAGCGCCTTGGTCGGTCTGTTGATTGGAATACTTTACTATATAGTTCAAAAACACAATCCCTTTATTGTAGAGATGAATCACAATTATGGACTGGTCTGGATGATTATCATCAAATTTTTTTCAATAATAGAAGCAAAATACAGAATGGATTGTCAGTGCAATATTTACAAACATCCCTAAATTAAAAATGCGATTTTTAATAGTTTGATTATAACCCAGTTTGCGGCTTTAGAATTCGCCCTTGATTTCCATGTTGAAAAAAACTAGTTATTTAAATGCAATTTATTTAAGTGTTAGGCGTGGAGCGTGGACATGTGCTTGCTCAGAATTTCTGTACTCTCTCTAGCGGCTGGTGAAGAACGGAGGTTTACTTTTGAGTCCTCGCTGGCTGCGCATATGGTGTTAGAAGAGTGCAAATCCTATAGCCCGAGGTGGCGTGTTGGTCGTGTCCGGGTTTTTGGCAATCAGATATTGTGTGCCTATCATGCTCCAGTGTTGTGTCTATGGGTTAGAACTTTGCTTTCTTTTATGTATGGGTGTTGTGTTGCTCGTTTCATTGTCGGGATGGTGCATCCTTGCTCCGATTCTCTAGACGCTTTGTTTGCTGTCATTCTCGCAGTTGTTCATTTATGTCATTTTTAGCCAGTCCATCAGTTTGGAGAAGCACTCAGTTAAAGTTCGGGCAAATGTTTCGTTTGCTATATGATGCGTGGATGCTCTGTTTATCTGTTTGTTCCTTGCTGCCTTGCAAATTGGTTTCTTATTATATTCAGTTTATCATTATTGACGATTACAATACGTTACTTTGTTGTGTGTGTTTTGTGAAGTGTGAGATTGCATGATCAAGGGTAATATTACCCGTATGAGGTAGTTTGTGATTTTCTCGTTAACGTGGCCGAGGTTACTCTGAAGAAATATAGCTCAATCCTCCGCTCTCTCGCTAGAGCGTCGTTAGGGTCTGGAGTGTTTGGCTCGCGGGGACCTAGTGTGAGTGTCACGCTAAGTTGTTGATTATGCTCCCTTGGAACTGAACTGATATTTTGATGAGCGAGACATTCTGTTTTTCTGGTAGACCTAAAGTTGTGAAAGTTGATAAGGTTTATATGTGTCGAGATTTTGTTGGCTAATTGTTAGGTATCTGGTTGTATGTACGTGGCTATGGATGTTCATCATGCATAGGTTTGTATATGCATTGTGTGATGTTATTATGGTTGTAGTAGATCAGCCGTAAATAGTTAGAATTAGTGAGTAGTGAGGATAGATATATTGTCGCCGATTTGGATAGGTACTCTGTTGTATTTTCACTATGTTTTGAAATTATGTAATATGTTATAGTATTTATTACTTTTAGCTGTTCATACTCTATAGAAATAAGTTGGTAAGATCCATATCTTTATATAGTAATTAGGATGTAGATGGCTAGGATTTTAATTAATTTGTGGATTCAAAGTTATGTTGGGTAACTGTTATATTGAATGACTTTGTTGCTATTGATTATTGTATTATATATAAGTTATAGGTTTTTGATTTATTAGGCTCATTGATTGTGGTTTGTAATAATAGTTTAGCTGAGTATACAGCTGTAGTCAGAGTGGGTTTGTTAGTTAAACTGTGTTTGTGTAAATATTGTGATTTGATGATATGTGTGAGTAGTTTAATTTTTGTTTAGTGTATGCGCTTTATTATAAATAGTGTTGATCATATAGTGTGCTGTCATATAGAGTTAATGGGCAATAAAAAGGGTCACTAGGAATACTTTTACCTGGTTTTTAGTTTGGGTATTAGTGATTATAGCTTTTTTCCTGAATGGGAATTGAAGTGTTAGACTGATCAGTCAGGTTATATGTAATTTGTGCTAATTGTATAATAGAAAAAGTGGTTGAGGTTATGTTGGTAGTACGTAGTTAGTAGAGTTGATGTATTGTACTTCTCGCGGAAGCGGACGTCTTGATAGAAATGTTATACTTAAGTCCGGTGAAGGATGTGGTAGCGCGATATTGAAACTTGCGGTTTCCGGCGCCAGCTCTGATGAAGTTGCGCACCCCGATAGAGATCGTGCCGTAATTTGTATTTGATTTATTGGTTAATTGAGGGGATTTTGTGTATGTATGTGTAGTTTATTGATGGATTGTGTAGTTGTAGTTATGTTGGGTATTGGGTCAAGTTTTATTCAGGTATTATTTAATATATTTATTGTCATCACACTATGAGGTGTTGTGACGCACAATTTCGTTTGTATCCTCTGTGTAAGGAAGGTTAGAAAGCTGTTGTAAGAATGTTGTGTTTGTTAAATGTATTTATGAATTTTAGATTAGAGGCTATTCTTCTCGAGGATGTCGTGGAGTGTGATTTGTGGTGTGTTTATTATTTTTTACTTGACGATGTTGCAATTGTTTGTAATGTATATGAAGGTGAATGCAGTGAGATTGGAAAGTCGGATGTATGGGAAATTTTGTGTTGGGTAATTTAGTGAGAAGTGTATTTTGCATACATTAGAATGTAGTTTTTTGGAGAAGTATATTTTCATAATATGATAAATAAGTGATTATTTTTAGGACAATGTTTGGAGGAAGGTGGGTTTTTAAGAGGTGGTCATTTTTCCTGGAGTTTTAGTTTTAGGTATTTATGATTGTTTTTTTCCAGATTGGGGGAATAAGATGTATGTACTTGATGATGGAACTATCTCGGCTAAAAACCTGCTATCTTGATTTTGATTCAGCTCTTGATATCTTCTCCTAGGTGTATGTGAGAGTGATGCTATATGTTTTGA